>ML742151.1:0-20000 GCA_009193465.1 Aspergillus avenaceus | reverse complement strand
GTCACTCTGTATGGACAATCGGTTGGAACATCTCCTATCAGCTTACTTGTCCCATGTTTGATTTTGGGTTGGACGATGGCGTTAGTCCTAAAGAGATTGGCCACCAAAAT
This sequence comes from Aspergillus avenaceus, assembly GCA_009193465.1. Lineage (NCBI taxonomy): Eukaryota > Fungi > Ascomycota > Eurotiomycetes > Eurotiales > Aspergillaceae > Aspergillus > Aspergillus avenaceus. The sequence continues at coordinate 19,890 of ML742151.1, read as the reverse complement.
ACTCATGGATTCACATGAGCGGGCATTAACTATAGAATTAGGTATCTATTAATCTAATGAATTCATTGTCCAGTACGTATGTTGGTTGTTATCTTCCAATCCTCAAGAGCAATTTTAGATTTGTGAATGTTCTTCAAGTCCCAGGCACCGTGGAATTCAATGCCGCTTGATGCAAACCTTTTGACATGATGGAAACTTTTTGTCATGATTTCCTTGGTTTCGATTTTGTCCTTTTTTGCTTTTTTTTCTCTGTGCATTGCATCTCGTGACAGGCGGATGAACCGATTGGATGGTGGGGTGACAAAAATACTTAAGACATCGTACTAGTTAATTTACTAAGAATAAATTCCTGCATAAAAATAAAAATAAAAAACAAGGACCGCGTTACGCAAGTTCTCCTCACTGGTCACAGCGAAGCCCCAATCATTACCAAAACTTCCTCTCCAGCCACCCAGCGATCATTCTATATCAGCCAAGAAGGATTTCTCTGACAACTGTATCAGGAACCAACCGGGAAGGATGAGTGATTCGATAAAGATGCAAGAATGTGCTGTCGAATCCACTGATCGTCCCGATTTTCATGCTTGCGTAAGAAAAGGATTTGAGGCAAATGGCATCAATCGGAAGGCATTCAACAGGCTGCACGAAGTATACATCATGGTTACTCCATATCAGGGGGAGAAAAATTTCCACCCGTTGTTGCCTTTTCCTCTCCCATATTAAACTCTTGACAATGTCTCAACTCAGAGTTTCGCCCAAATGAACTATGCACCACTTGAGTTTAGTGGTATCCGAAATACGAAAATACGCGGTTAGGAACAGAGAGAAAAAAAAAAGAAGTCATTGGATTTAGCGGTATACACTAACCTGTTCACTTTGCTCCGCTATGCTCCCATTGGTCATAGTCTAAAAACTAATTCCATCTTTGGGTGAAACTGGTGTCTTGGTCTTCTTTCTTTGCCGGGTAAAAGAACTACTTCCCAGCGAAGGTAATCATATGAGTCCATATTGGCTTTACTTTTGCTATGGATTTAATACATTCATCAGACGCTGAGAATTTTATATTGAATTTTATATTCAAATTTGTATTACTACAGGAGGTAAATCACAACATGCCTATTGTCCTGTTGTGACATGTGTCCCTAGGTTCAGCCATGGAAAGTTTACCTACCCAAGGCTATCCTTTAACATTCCACCTTTGTGTAATCTGAACCACATCCACTGATGGATTTACAGTTTAGCCAGGAAATGCACAAAATCTAGTCAAGATCCATTGAAAGAGGGGCAAATTGCAGGGTCTACGGCGATCTTTAGCTAACATTCTGCGGTGGGTCATGACAGTGGGGGATGGCGCCTACTTTAATTCTCATTAACTTAGGGTCAAGAGAAGGGCGAAAATACCTATCATGCAAGGGAGTCTAAATCCCAACTTCCAGAAACAATTAGCGCCATCAACCCGACACCGACCGCTTATTGTAAATGAACCCCAGCACTTGTTGTGTATTGCAATGACGACATCAAAATAAACCAGTTCCGAATGACATCAAAGGACGCACATGGTGTTCGGCCCAATTCCAATGGGGGTTGTAAGCCCGAAACACTCATGAAACACCTGCAATCTTATAATCATCATGTTCGAATCCCAAGTTTAGGGCTGGCGCGAAGCCAACCACTGACGTGTCTCCGATTTCTGTGATGGAGTACAAGGTTATTACTCGACCAAGCAGCCACACGATAAGCTTAATTTTGCGAATCACTGGATAAGCGACTCCTATATCCATGGCTATTCTTCGGAATTGTCTTGCGATTATATTCCGGCTACCCTAATATAACATGCGGGCCTTCAGACTCGCTCGACTTTTGGTATCCATGGCCCTTTCTTTTTCTTCTTCTTCTTCTTCTTCTTCTTCTTCTTCCAGGCTCACAACCTACAAGGACGCGCGACCGACTCCTGGAGAAATCGATATCTCATAATGGCGATATCATTGACGAAAGGATCTTCTTAGCTCTACATATAATCATGTGTTGGGTCTCTAACGAGTCCGATAGAAATTTTTGAAGCGCAGAGATGAAGATCATGTATCTGATATATATCCTGCTGCACTAAGTTGTTACTACACGAGACAAAGGACACGACCCCAGCCTCTTCCCCGAAAAGTCACTCTCCGAAAAAGATTTTAGTGTTCTCACAGTCATGTCATAAACTCGCTCCCCAACGCCAACATTCTCGGAGAAGCCTAAGATTGCTTAACAGTGGGCAACATCACGAGCCAGCTACGGTGCGTTGAAATCTGCATACCCAACCAATTCCTCAGAGATATATACCTCTGGTATATAGACAACCTCACAGAATCATCATCACAACTACCCGAGTGAGTCTCGGCGCAAATGCTCAATCTCGTAACTTGCAGGCAAATGGTAAAATGTGGCTCCCGCATGTAAAGCAACACACAGTGTATTTCACAGCGGATGCTGAACTCCAATGCTATCGAAAGTACGCATGTAGACATGAATCATGGACAGGCAGCAGTTACTCTGTTAAAGTAGTGGTCTAATTTTCGGGTGCTAATATGACATGAGTCAGTACATTCTTTCAAATACAGCAACATTGATCTAATTTCGTGTATGTTAGAGGAAAGTACGGTTTTTTATATAAACCTGGGGTATGGTCCAGATATAGTAGCATTGCTATGTCCAAGTTAAAGAAACTCCGGTATACCCATATTTATATTTATATATCTCATGCCATTCGTCTGTAGTTTTGAGAAATGATAGCTATACCAGCCAACTTGAAATATAATGCTAGCATCTAACAAAGTCAGTCTGGGAATTTAGAGTTATTTAAATCCCCATACTGTCCAGCCCTGTTCGTTGAGCCTTGGCTGTATTAAACCTTGCGGAAACTGGATTGCAAAAATGCGTGTTTTGAACTTACATACCAGATCGGCAGGTAATTCAATGCCAAATATTACATCTTACGTGACCTAGAGTCTAGACCGACTGCGGTCCATCCATTGGTGCAGACAACCCCAGAGGTAGGGCTCTAGGCCCTTACATAGATCCAACGAGCGAGAAACCCCAGTCTACGCAGCACCCTGTGAATATAAAGGATGATTATAATGCCGTGGCTGTAGATTGCGAAGCGCTGGAAATATGTTGCATGTGGGCTCGTTCGAAACTGATTCCGCGCTGAATTATCTGCCTAAATGAAGGCTCTGTTCTAGCAAGTGTTCGTTTGTCTGCTCCTGATTGTGGAGAAGTTATTTGAAAAGAAAAACGTCCTAGGGTATGCACACAAAAAACTTGGGTACTCGTGTTGAAATGGTATTGATTGGTGTGTTGAGCGTCGAATATAATGGAGAAGCCATGCTGCCAGCTAAGGCACATGATGCTCACCGGCGTGGAAAACGGATCAAGCCTTTATGATGCCTAGTAACTGACAAGATATCCATGCTGTAAAAAAAGACATAAGTTCTTTTATTTTAATTCGTAGGGCTGGTCGGCCCTGCCTCTCCCACGAACATTATCAACCCGCCAAACTCCATCTCAACATCGGCTCATACCGTCGACTCCTTGCCCGACTGTCTGCGCGAAGATTCCGGAGTGCCAACTAACACATAAATAAAAGGGAGTCATTTAGATGTTGGAGGGGTAGAGCATGACGCGGACGGTAGCACCGAAGGACTTGGGGGGGAGGTTGTGACGGAACTGAGCACGGACAACACCGGAGTTGCCTATCATCTTGTCAGTCCTGGATTTTCTTTGATTGTTTGGGAGCCTCGCTATAATCGACTGGAGGCCCTCGCGCGGAAATGTGTTTCGATTTCACATACCGTGAGGACGAGTAACCTTGCCCCAGATGACCCGGATGTTGGAACCACGGACCTCGCGCTTGGCCCGGTAGACGAAAGCGACCTTCTTGCCCAGGTAGAAGCTGTGATCCGTCTTAGCTGTTTTGTTCCTCAGAACCCGCGACTCCAGACACTACTCACTTGGCGGACTCAGTGTTGTCAACACCGTCGATCTTGATCAGACTGTATAACCGTATGTCAGACTTCCGTTCCCTAGCCTTTTTCCACGATATCATAGTTCAAAGTCGTACCTGGTGTTGGGGTTGACCTGGCGCTTGGAGCGCTGGTAGCTCAGGTGACGTCCCCTAGATAGCAATTCGTATTAACCCATCTGTCCCTTCAACTGTCGCAGCCTGAATCGTAGCGAATATCTTCGGCAATTTTGATATGTGCATTTATTCTCGGACGTGCGCGAAACGAGCTCTTGTGGCAACTTACTTGACGTAGACTGTATTTTGAAAATATTCAGGTTAGCACACAATCTTCAAAAAAAGTCCCACGTCGCGTCCTCCACGCTCATATTCGACTCCGATATGCAACGGTCGCACTCCGAACTATAACCAACACATCCAACGACTCCATAGGTGTACTCACGTCTGTGACCGTGTTCCGAAGGCATTCTGACGGCGTATCTGAGCAACAGCGGGCAACGCAAACAAGTCGAGGAAATGACCCGCAAAAAGTCGTTCGGGTTGTCGTGGTTGTCGTCGCTTCGATAGGTATGAGACGGGCGCACAATGTTCACAAATTACGAAGGGTGTGTTCGGTGCGGCTCGCCCTAACCCGTTTCGGGACGCTTAGCGAGCTGACTGGTCACCTGGCTGTCCGCCGGCCAGGGCTAGGCAAATCCCGTGATGGGGAAGGAAAGGTACACGCTAAACTCCTTATAGATGATCCGGAAAAACCGATCCTCCATTCTCCGAGATAAGCATGCACTCTAAATTTCCTGGTGCATGTCCCCACCGCATCGTTACCTATTTTGCCGTCGGGCTACAGTGGTCCGAGGCCGGTTCGGGCGGCTGTTCCAATGGATGGAGCGCATGTCGAGAGGAGGGACCTTTTCCACCCCGCTGACAAAACGTGTTTGGGATCAATACAAATTCTTCAATGACGACAAAGGGCCCCATTGTCACTTGTGGCTGGAACCAACCAGGTATCACTGTCATCTTCCAGGCACTTTCCAAATTCGCTTTTTCCTGGAATGGGAAGGTGAAAATGTAAGAAAATATTCAACTGGGAAAAGTAGGAAGTGTGAACATAATTCCCGATGAGCGGAGAGCTTATTTCATTCACCTCAACTGCATGATGTCTGGGAGGTACTCCGCTACGGAGTATATAACCTAAGATGGGCTCCTTACGCTGTACAGAGTGATCATACCGGGAGTACATATTTGGAAATACAGCGAGTTCAGCCCCACCGGCAATCGGCAGCAAGTTTGATATCATGTTTTACTCTGACGATACAAAATTTTCAAGCTGGAAAGAAGGAAAAGAAAGAAACAGAGAATAAAGGAACTAAAACCAAAAATTTTTTAAATGTCGTATATCAACCCTCAATACCCGCTTCGGCATGTTCTCCGTAATCATGAACACTCGGACTTTAGCCAGCCGAAAGCTCGGGCTGATTACTTTTTTACCTTACGGGAAAATAGAATCCGTAACTTTAGTTATCACCTCTTTGCGATGACAAATCCGCCGATCCATCTCCACGAGTATGGTCACCGGGAGTGGCTTCAGGAGGACGCAGCCCCGGGGCCTTCGTTACAGCTTCTGGCGCAATCGATGCGACAGGTACCAGGTATTACCGTAGTGGAGTCCGAAATCGCTCTTTTTGTATGGTAAACCGGAGGATTGCCAGTCCCTTCTTTAATCTCGAATGGACTGTATTCATCCCTCAGTATCAATAATGAAGATAAGATAAAAAAAAAAAAAAAAAAAAAAAAAAAAAAAAAAAAAAAAGAAAGAAAGAAAACTTCAAGAGATTAGTATTTAGTGGTAAATTGAACAATGAGGTGGGTGGCACCAATTGCATGGAATGATCGAAGTCCTCTTTTTCTCCAGTCTGACGGTGAGCAGGAGGCATTAAATGTCAGCAAGGGAAGTTAAATAAAAGGTCTAAGCATTGCTGACCCTTTCATATCTTATTCCTTTCTGGTGATATGTAAGGATTGAAAAAGCAACCACAGTTTTGTTTTTTGATTTTTTTTTTTTGAAACATCACACAGTAAGACCAAGAGGTTACCTAGACGCGGGGTCAGCTATTTCTATAGAAGCCCTTCAACAGTTGAACTAAGTCACGAGCCGTTTCCAGTGGATCTGAATACTCCGATGGAACTTGTACTCAATTATCGGATAAAATTCAAAGAAATAGTGATGTGATGAGTGGTGGTGGTAATACAAAGTTACATGAGCTAGTATACAGGGACCGGGTTGATAGCTATTGTGCCTAGTACCAAGGTATGGGGTCATCAGTGTGTTTTGAATAAAACCATGATATAAGCGGGAGAAAGAGGCTTTGCCACTATGAATAGGATAGTATAATACAAGGATATTATCTGAGCATATATTGCAAAACCAATAATTAGTGTAAATGTAGATAGTGAGCTATCATCAGCTGTGAGAAAGTGAATAAATTCCGCCAAGAGATTTCAATAAAGGGAAAAATTAAAGAGAGGGATCATGTACTCCGTAAAAAAAAAAAAAAAAAAAAAAAAAAAAAAAAAAAAAAAAAAAAAAAAAAAAAAAAAAAAAAAAAAAAAAAAAAAAAAAAAAAAAGAGGCAGAAAAAGAAAGAACATGATAATAGAATTAAATAATAATACCACAATACATAATACAAGAGCCCCGCGGCAAATTATATCGACGTAGTGGAAAAGAAGGCCTTGTGCCCCACCATCGTAATGCAGCAGCAGCTCTCTCACGGTGTTAAAAAAGTACAAGTGCTCCGCCGGAACTGTTGGGGAATTTTCCAACAAACCTCTCCTCCATTTCTGACTCTCTTTATTTCTTCCTCTCCCCTCGATTTTATATCCTCCTCTCCTTTACTTTAAACCATTGCAAAACATAACTCCCCTCATCAATCATAATGGCCAGCACAATAGCCCGTACTGACGAGCGCCAGAACGCCGGGTGAGTATTAAATCCTGTCTTCCTCTCTGACATCACACCCCTCCTCAATTCTTGTCCGCCCCATACCGATTGTTTCGCCCACTTCAAGTTCGCCAATCCACGCGCATCTCAAGACGGGAATTGGTATTTTATCGACCTTTGTTTTGTACCCGTTTATATGTGGTCGAACTTGCGATTTTATTCGTTTCTATTTCCCCCCCTCTTTTTTTTCTATCTCGTATCGTGATCTCTTATCATTCATACATCTTGAGATCGACATAACATAACCACCCCTGCTCTACGAGTGCCTCTAATTCGCTGCTAACATGGATATTCGCCTTAGCACCATCGAGCTCAAAGATGACACCGTCATTGTGGTACTAGGTGCGTCTGGTGATCTTGCGAAGAAGAAGACTGTAAGTATCATTGTGAAATGAGCGCAATGACCGATCAGCTAATCCATCATATAGTTCCCGGCACTTTTTGGCCTGGTATGTCCCCGTTGACGAGCCAATTCAGGGGTCAACGAACTTGGCAGTTTCTCAGGCTAACCCGGTGTCTAGTACCGTAACAAGTTCCTCCCCAAGGGAATCAAGATTGTCGGCTATGCCCGGACAAACATGGACCATGAAGAATATCTTAAGCGTGTGCGATCATATATCAAGACCCCTACCAAGGAAATCGAAGAGCAGCTGGACAGCTTCTGCCAACTCTGTACCTACGTCTCGGGTCAATACGACAAGGATGAGTCCTTCCAGAACCTCACCAAGCACCTTGAGGGTGTCGAAAAGGGCCAGAAAGAGCAGAACCGTGTCTTCTATATGGCTCTCCCCCCCAGTGTTTTCATTACCGTGTCCGACCAATTGAAGAGGAACTGCTACCCCAAGAACGGCATCGCCCGTATTATTGTGAGTCTTTTCCCGCGTCTCCGTATTGTCAAGAATTGATTGCTCATACATGTCTTTTCCGTCATAAAGGTTGAGAAGCCATTCGGCAAGGACCTTCAAAGCTCCCGTGAACTCCAGAAGGCTCTCGACCCCAACTGGAAGGAAGAGGAGATCTTCCGTATTGACCACTACCTGGGTAAGGAGATGGTCAAGAACATCCTCATCATGCGCTTTGGCAATGAATTCTTCAACGCCACCTGGAACCGCCACCACATTGATAACGTTCAGGTACGAATAACTCATGTGCTTAAATTGGCGCGGTTGGTTACTAATTGTTCTCCTAGATCACATTTAAGGAGCCTTTTGGCACCGAGGGCCGTGGAGGCTACTTCGACGAATTTGGTATTATCCGTGACGTTATGCAGAACCGTATGTTCAAAATCTTTGTTTCATGCCTACTAGCAACAATACTGATTGATCTGTTCCAGACTTGTTGCAGGTCTTGACATTGCTCGCCATGGAGCGCCCCATCTCATTTTCCGCCGAGGATATCCGTGACGAGAAGGTAGGAGATTGTGTTCTATTAATTACCCACAAGTAAATGTTAATGTGCGACTAGGTGCGTGTTCTGCGCGCAATGGATGCGATCGAGCCCAAGAACGTCATTATTGGACAGTACGGCAAGTCTCTGGACGGAAGCAAGCCGGCATACAAGGAGGATGAGACCGTCCCTCAAGATTCCCGCTGCCCGACCTTCTGTGCCTTGGTTGCATACATCAAGAACGAGCGTTGGGATGGTGTCCCCTTCATCATGAAGGCTGGCAAAGGTAAGCCACTATATCAATAACTAAGTCTGCCGTGTACTCACATAGTATAGCCCTGAACGAGCAGAAGACCGAGATCCGTATCCAGTTCCGCGATGTCACTTCTGGCATCTTCAAGGACATTCCTCGCAACGAGCTTGTCATCCGTGTCCAGCCTAACGAGTCGGTGTACATTAAGATGAACTCGAAGCTCCCTGGCTTGTCCATGCAGACTGTCGTGACTGAGCTCGACCTCACCTACCGCCGCCGTTTCTCCGACCTTAAGATCCCTGAGGCGTATGAGTCTCTCATCCTTGACGCTCTCAAGGGTGATCACTCCAACTTCGTCCGTGACGATGAGCTTGATGCCAGCTGGAGGATCTTCACCCCTCTCCTGCACTACCTTGACGACAACAAGGAGATCATCCCTATGGAATACCCCTACGGTACGTTGTTCCTCGTAGCGCTAAATATACATCATTGTGGCTAACAGAATGGTTTAGGTTCTCGTGGACCTGCTGTCCTCGATGACTTCACTGCCTCGTTTGGCTATAAGTTCAGTGATGCCGCTGGCTACCAGTGGCCTCTGACTTCCACCCCTAACAGGCTGTGAATGGCAATGCAGTTACGAGATTCATCAAAGAATAAAAAAGGATAAAAAGTGGGAAAGGTACTAATGTAGCACGATTGAATTTTCATTTCCTTGTTACGGCACTGTTTGGGAATTCTGGGTTGATATGGCACTGAGAGGCGAATCAATCGGTGCGACTGTTTTTTCTTTTTTCTTTAGCACCCAACTCTAGAACTGAATGAAGTCCATGTTACGAATACTATGAAGATGCACGACGGTTTCAGGTACAAGTTTTCGGACAGATTCTAGGCCTAGCCTTACCGGCTCTGTAAAAGTAGTAAAAGGGGAAGGGTTCGATTTGGTAAAAGTGATTGGGGGATCGGCTAATTATAACCGCTCTTGGGGATAGTCCCTTGTGGGTCTGTTAAGATTAAATATATGAGGGCTACCGATAAGATTGATTGAATTTCTGCCCTGACGTCCCCGGGGGCCCGCATGCGTCTGTTTGTGTGGACAGTGGACACTGCTTAGAGCCTTAGGTACCCGCCAATTCTTTCCCTTTTTTTTTTTTTTTTTCTTTCTTTCTTTCTTTAAACACCACCTCCCCCTCCCTTTCTTTTCCCTCCCTTGATCACATCTGCGGTCTCGAACATTACTGCGCTTACCGTTCATTTTGACTTGGGTGGGTTCATAGTCGTCATTGCGCGCTTCTATCACGGTTTTTCCGAATCTACAGCGACCCTTTTCCACCGTATGATCTGCACTGCATCACGATCTATTTTTATCACACGCAGACATTACGACAAACGCAATCCACCCTGACGCCAGGCGATCTAAATTATTTAAAACACCCTTTCCTCGTTACCTGGGACAATTGTGAAATTGTACCCCTATCTAAATTTACATTGCCTTGAAGGAGTCGAATCCTTGTCAACTGTCGCATTAACATACGGTTCCCTGATTGTGAGCACGCGACCAGTCCGGTCCATGGCAAATTGAGGGTACGAAGTGTCAAGTGCACGCGAGCACCACAGTAACTAGACCGAGGATGCCACAAGCTGCAAGATGGGTCGGTTCTCCCTCCATCAAGGGACGAACAGAGTCGATGCGCATGGCGCTGTTGACCTTCAGTCTTTTGGGGTTACAGTATGTTGCCATGATTTGATGCAACATTTTCTAGACTCTTTGCATATGCTGACTCTCTCTTTCTCTCTCTCTCCTTAGGTTCACCTGGGGCATTGAAATGACCTGTAAGACCTTACTGACTTCTTGTCGACCGGCCGTCCAGTCTTCGTCTAATGTATTATGCTCGACATAGATTGCACTCCATATCTTCTCCAGCTCGGTCTGACCAAGTCTCGGACATCGCTTGTTTGGATCGCGGGTCCTCTATCCGGATTAATTATACAACCGCTCATTGGTGTCATTGCTGATCGATCACGTTCAAAATGGGGAAGACGAAGACCGTTCATGATCGTGGGCTCTTTGATTGTTGCAATATGTTTACTTGTGTTGGGCTGGACATCAGAACTGGTCGGTCTTTTGGTGAAAGATACGGAAAAGGTTAATAGACCAGAGCCCTAAACTATTAAGCGTCGCTGACATGTGAATGACGTGCTCTAGGCCGCTAGCGTCACCATCGCACTGGCAGTTCTAAGCATCTACGCCGTGGATTTTGCTATCAATGTTGGTGAGTAGTGGTCATTCAAAAACTTCGAATAATTGATCTAACAGCCTTTAGTCCAAGCGTGTTGCCGTAGTTTGATAGTCGATACTTTGCCTATTCCATCCCAACAGGCTGGAACAGCATGGGGTATGTCTCCGTGTCATCGCCCATTGCCAGGCATAAGTCTAACGTCTTAAAGCGACTAGGATGTCGGCCATTGGTCAGCTCATAGGATACGTTATTGGATCTATCGATACGGTTAGCATATTTGGTACCATAATTGGCGATACTCAGTTTAAGCAAATGACAGTCATCGCTGCGCTTTCTTTGGTTATCGCTGTTCTGGTCACATCTTATGCCGTCAAGGAGAGGGTTTTGATTACCGCGAGGTGAGTATAGAAATAGATTAGTACCTTCTCTCAACAGTTTGCTGACTTTGTTCCGACGGCAGAGACTCGGAGGAAAAAACTGGTACCATGCAGGTCATATCTCAATTGTTCAAGACCACAATGGATTTGCCTCCTCGCATCCAAGCAATTTGCTGGGCGCAATTTTGGGCCTGGATAGGTAAGGTCATGCCTGCAACGGCGCAATGCAGTTTACACTAATTCATATTAGGTTGGTTTCCGTTCCTGTTCTACAGTACTACCTGGGTTGGTGAAACGTATTTTCGATACGAAGTACCAAAAGATGCGAACCAACCGAGTGATATGCTCGGTGAAGTTGGCCGTGTTGGCAGTTTGTCACTGGTTGTCTTTTCCTCGATTACCTTTATCAGCTCAGTGCTTCTACCCTTCTGCGTACAACCCCCGGATAACAGAAGACCGAGGTTTACGCCGAGGCCCCCTCCAGGGGTTGCCGCATTGCTCAAGAAAATTACCATGTTTCGTCCAGATCTACAGACTACCTGGCTGATTTCTCATGTGGTGTTTGCAGCCACTATGATCTTCGCACCTTTGGCACGATCCCGATCCTTTGCCACCTTTTTGGTCGCGATTTGTGGAATCCCGTGGGCTGTCAGCAGCTGGGCCCCCTTCGCCTTCATGGGCGTGGAAATCAACAAGTTAGCCCTTGGCCCGACACAGGCATCACGCTTATCTGGCGTTACTATGATCACATCGTCCAGTGTTCGGTCCGGGACATACAGTGACGTCAACGGAGACACCGAAATGGATGTATTGCGTCTCAACCATGAGGACTCAGATAGCGACAGTGATGTGGAAGACGGTGCTTTTAAACTGCCATCAACTGGCGAGCTCGCCGGAATCTATCTAGGCGTATTGAACGTTTACACGACACTCCCTCAATTCGTCGGCACCTTTATAAGTTGGATAGTGTTCAGCGTCATCGAACCGGGAAGCACTAAACGAGATGCATCAGAATCACAGTGGATGAACCTCGACAAGGGCTCACCAAATGCGATCTCCATCTGCCTGTTCATCGGCGCCCTCAGCACGCTCGTGGCCATCGAGGCGACACGACGTTTACGATATGTCCTGTAAAGGACACGACCTTTTTTTGTTTTTATTATTCTTCAGTATATCTTCTACAGCGAGGTCCGCCTCATACCCGTTGTTTCGTATTATATGATACCCTGATCTTCTCAGCGATGTATTAAAAATAATTATTTGGACATGCTTGGATGCTATCCTTCAGACTTGGACTTATACAGTGTTTGTTGATGGGTCAGCATCATCGAACTGGCATATTTAGGGACATATTGCCATTTACATATTGGCATTTGACGGTAAATACTAGGTAATGATAATCATAATGCAATGTACGATATTTTTCATACTTGTCACTCAATCTACTACCACTACTAATAGTAGGCCACTGGCATAAGTTGTTGGGGAGTTGTGGCCAGTTGCAAACAGTATTGAAAGTTATGAAAAGTTCTACATATTTATATATGAACCAATAAAATAAATATCTTTCAAAATTCAATTCAAATTTAGGAGAGGTTAAGAAATATAAAAGAAAAAACTATTATATATTTATTAAACAACAATAAATAACTTGATAACCGAGTAATTAGATATGACTTTTACACAGCTGTTCAATAACCTTTAATAACTATTGACAACCATTCACAACAGTAGATAACTTTTGTAAACTATTAATTAAGTATCCCATCACACCTTCCCCCCTTGGGCCCCTATGTAAAATAGAATCAACTAGTTTGAAATGATTGTAAACTAGTTCAATTTGGTTGTAAATCACTAATATATAATTGATAATTGATTTATATTATTCTACACCATTACTAGCTAGCTGTATATAACTATGTTGTACCCGTTTCTTACTGTTCTGAACTTATACAATCCCCAATACCAACTACTACTATATGATCACAGAGTCCAGACATTCGATAGTAAGAAATGCGCCCACATAATCTGATAACCTAAGTTGGCGATTGAAATTAGTGGAAATACATACATTACAATATATATATATATATAGCTGGAATAAAACGTGACATAATTCAACAACTAAAATTCAATTGCTAAAAACTCGGCTGAGGTATATTGTTATCAAATAACAAGAGTTGAAGGCGAAGAATAAAAGATTCAAAAATCAGTTCAAATCAAGGAACAATAAGGGGAATAAAAACACACAAAAAAGGGGATTCAAAAAAATAGTCGCACAAAAATAATGAATGGGAATCGCCGTGGTATCCATCTGGGGATGGACTGATAAAACCATGGATGAAGATGATAATGGTATTACAATTGAATCGTCCAATCATGGCGTACGTCGCTAGAAAGGGGGGTTGCCATGGAATCTTTTGAAAAAAGACCAAGCTCAACGTGGGGAATCAAAGGAAGAAAACGAGCTTGGAATAGACAAGTCGGAGAAACGTCAAAGGCATATAGAGCAACAAGAGTCAAAGTAAAAAAAAGAATTAAAACCAGAACTATAAGCATGGTATATGAGACAAGAAAGGACCGGATATAACATGAAAGCTGGAAATTGTCGATGGAGAGCAGATGAGAATTATTTGGTCGATTTAATTAAGCTTTCATGTTGCCGGTCAGTTCGGCCACTCTGGCCTTGATGCGAGCGGCGCGAGCTTCGAAATCTAAGAGACAAAAGTCAGTATGCTGATGGGTTGTTGGTGTCTACTGTGATAAACTTACCCTCTTCTTCGCTGGTGTTTCCGCCATCGTCTACGTCGTTCCGCGTCTGTTCGAATTGAGCCGCCCGCTCAGCAGCGTTCTTGCGAATCTGTGCCCATCGGTCATAGGAGGAATTGGCGGGCTGTGCAGATGCGCTGGCATCGTAGCCATTGTTTTCAGGCTCAGTGGGAACGTTGTCAGCTGGCTTCTCAGTGAACGCTTCCGAGACAGGCGAGTCCTCTGGGACGAAAGCTGGCTGCTCAGCCAAGGGACCCTGGTCGAATCGTGAGAATTCGCGATCCGCTGCGACGCGTTCGGTAGTGTCCACACGCGAGAGATTGTCGTATTCGGCATCACGGTGTGTGGAAGGAGGGTTACCGTTGGATTCAGACTTAGGAGCAGCCTCCTGGGGTTGCACGCGCTCAGGCGCAGATTTGGTGGTCGTTGGGACTTGGACATTGGCATTGGGGGTCTCTGCAACTGGTCTTACAGGGACTGGCTTCTTCTTCAAAGTCGCAGGACCGTTGGCCGGTCGGACGATCTGTTCCTGGGAAGCCCGGGCCTTGTCTTCGAGGGCAGCGCGAGCAGCAGCGACAGCCGACCCCCCAGCACCGGTCGGTTTCATTAGTGGCCTCTGTTCAGGCTCAGTCTTCCGCTTGGTTGTTCCGAACATGCCCTTCAATCCAGGAGTCGGAGGCTTCTTCTTCAGTTTCTTGGCGGATTCTTCGCCCGACTCGGCAGACATCCTAGGGAGCGATTCCGCGGTGGATGGTTCCACAGGAGCACTGACACTGTCTTTCCTACTAACGCTGTTGTCAGTAGCCTCATCAGCCTTCTGAGGCGTTGCTGGTGCTGGAGAGCTTGGGGTATCATCCTTTGGCAGAGGCGGGGGGGCTTGTCGAGTGCTGGTGCTCAGTGCGGGAGACAAAGGTGGGCTGAGGCTTTCTTTAGACATCTCGGCCATCTCTTCACCAGTTCCGGCACGATTGTTTCCTAGATAAGCACTCCGGTAGGTATTCTTGTCGTAGTTGCTGGCCCATTTCAAGGCTTGCGATACCTCATTAGCAACAGCCGGCTGCAAAGACATGGTGGACTTGGTCTTGGAGTATCTGGAATTCTGAACATTGGTTCTAGAACCAGCGGTATTTTCTTGCTCTTGCTCTCGGTGCTTTCTCTGAAGGGCGGCGGCTGCAGCCTGAATACGGGCGTGTTGATCCGGGCCAATACTGGTTTTGCTCTGTTGGGCCTGGTTCTCAGGCCGCTTGTAGGCCTCCTCTACCGCATTCACCTTCTTGCCTGACGATTTGCGACGTCCGAGTCTCTTGCGAGTCGAAAACCCGAAGAATCGCTTCTTCTCAACCAGATATGCACCGGGTTCCGGTTCCGGCGCGGCACCTTTCACTTGTTCCTCGAGAACAAGCCACTTCGTATTCTTGATGATAGTTTCTAACAACGCACATCGTCCAAACACAGCCTTCCTGGATACTGGTTCCTCTCCAGCCAAACTGCTAATCCATACCCACCAGAAGGAATCGTCCAGATCGAGAGTGGTGATGCTCGCCAACTCGCCCGGATCCATGGATGATGGCTCGGTGTCCAAGGTGCGTTTATGAGATTGCGAACTCTGACCGCGGATGGCGTCGATGGGAGGTAAAACCTTGTCAGGAGGGAGTAATACGGGGGCAACGGGTGACTTGAAAACATTCTCATCACTGAAGCCGGATGACATGAAGTCTGCCCACGAGGGGGTAGTGGGACGACCCAGATCACCTCCAACAGATTGAGGAGCGGACCTTATGCCACCAAACTCCTTGGAGACCATGCTGGAGCTTCTGTCATCATCGAGATCGGCGCCGAGGTTGCCCCCGAACCCTATGTCTTCAAATCTTGACCAGGATGCCTCTCGGGTGGCCGAGGTCGGATCCTCCTCAACGAATTGATTTGAGGACGCGATACATCTCAGCACACGGAGACATTCGTCAGTGAGGGCTTGAAGGGGGTCCTCAAAGCCGGCAAATTTTTGCAAATGTTCATCGCTGTCGCGGTATTCAAAGTTCTTCGCACGGCGTAGGAGAGAGAAGGGAGTGGGAGAGACGGTATCGACGATCATTACAACCTTTGTAGTGGATACTTGAAGAAGGGCGGGTGTCTCCGGTGGGTATTCCGTGGCTTGTAGCAAGGTTTGCAGAGCAATGGGTAACGTGTTAAGTCCCCGCGACGACTCCGGGGACAACGAACGCAAATAAGCGAAGAATAGATGGCTGGTTGCATCCGCAGCTCTAAAAAGAAATTAGCTAGGTGCCGGTGCCTGTTCAAGCCATATACCACCTACTTTGCCCAATCTTTGTAGGCGGCCTCAAATCCAGTGCCTGTGTCCGTATGCTCGAATGCCCACCATCCGGCATACCGAGATAGTTTTCGCCCTCCGAGGCCGTTCGACTTCCCGTGCGCCGCAATCGCGGTGAGGAGGTCGAAGAAGTCGAAAATAATCTTGGAACGGGCATCTGAGTCTGCGCTTATCGGAATGAACGTTGTAAATGCATCGCGAGAAAGTTGAGAGTCTGTGCTAAATTAGCGGCCAAGCTCCATCTTTGAACAACGGACTGACACGAACCTTGCTCGCCGACTTTGAATAAATCATACACATCCCAGGTGACAACTCCTCCAGGGAGTCTGCTCCAACACCATTTCAACACACTGCACAAAACCTAAGAACCGGTGTCAGCAAAGACGACGGACAAATGCGCGAGACAGTTATGTCCGGAGGTGGCTCACAATAGGATCCGAGAGTCGTAATTCTTGTGCCAAGGCCTCTCCGCTCGGCGGAGAGCCTTTTTCCACGGCCTGGGTGAAATAGTTCCGGATGAAAGTACGTGCAGCGCTGGCGTCGGAGGAAGGCCGGAAAGGCAATAGTAGGAACGGAGTTTGGAGACCTATTCCAAACAAGCAGGAGGGAAGGGATCAGCAATCTAAAGAATGCGCTTGTCGCAAATCCTCCGCGGAGCATTGACGTCAAGGGGGGGCGTAACGATAAGCTTACCTCGTGCCTTTAATTCCTGCGTACAGCCTCTTAGGAGAACCTGGACTTCCCCCGGAGCCACCTCCGTTCGCTGCCACGCATCGGTCCATGTGGGCTTCGGCGGGCCATTGTCTTCTACCACTGTAGATTTTGCTTTTTTTGGAGTGTTGGCATCCTTAATTCGAAAGACGCGCGCAAGAAACGGCATTTTTTATTCTCCCTTTTCTTTTTCTATTCTGCCTTGCGCTTTCCAGAACCTTTTCCGTGACCAGGAATCGTTTGGTTGAAGGAGAGAGATCCTCCGACGCGGGTCCAGGAAAAGAACTGGGAAGAGGTAGATTCGAGGAACCTCTTTAAAAAAAGCCAAAGATCCCAGACTGAACCGTGCGAGGAGAGATTCGGAGGGAGAAAAAAGCGGTATAAGTAAGTGGGTGTAGAGAAAGAAATGGAAATAAAAGGGAAACGGATCGGGGGTTAGCTGATTCAATAAATTGGAATCTAAGAACGGGCAGAGGGTAAAAAAAAAAAAAAAAAAAGACACCAGTGTAAATAAATTAGACCAAAAAAAATAAAATAAAATAAAATAAAATAAAATTTAATGGGACATCCAGGTGGCTAGAGAAATCGCCTGCAGCCTAGACGGCAGCACCTTTAGCGTGCAGCAATACTACTGGCAATGGTGGATGTAAGGCCAACAATTCGACCTGCAGAGAATTTAGGATTTAGGGGGGGAGAAACAAGAGAGACCAGAAAGAAAACGATAACGAGAGTAGTCTCCACGTTCTGAATACCCTTGTGGAGTAGGGGAGAAGAGATCAGATCAAAGAGGAGAACAAGTCACAACAGGGCGCAGAACAAGATAGAAAACAAAAAAAAAAAAGACAGGAAAGGTATAATAGGAGAGAGCACAAAAGGAGAAAGAACCAAAGAAGAGGAAAGAAGAAATCAAGAAGAATTAAAAATCAAATGAGATAAAAAAGATGAAGAGAAGAGAAAGACAGAATGAAGATCTACTTTGGAGTGTTTCAGGGGGTGAAATAATAATACAGAAAAAAAAAAAAAAAAAAAAAAAAAAAAAAAAAAAAAAAAAAAAAAAAACAACTAAACTACCATTTTGCTTGTCTTATCCATGGTTGTTAACCTTTCCGATTGCTCCATTCATTGGTTAGGAAATTGAGGATTATTGTTCGACAACCTTAAATTTCAGGAGAGGAACAACTGCTTTCCTTTTTGATCAGGCAAGGCTGACATCAACTTGTCCCAAAATGAATAGAAAAAGGAACAGTTAGAAGGAAAGTTGGATAAATTCTGAAGGTAATACCATTTCCTGTCACTCGATACATCTTTTTTTTTTTTTTTTTTTTTTTCCCTTTCCTTAGTATGATTATTTTTTTCAGGTAGATTAATTCCGCTACCCAACTCGAAGATTCGCTTCTCCAGTCAGGATGCTTGATATACTAGTCAACCAATTGATGTACACTGCATATGTAGGATTAGGGAGGGCGCATGACTTTTAGTCGGTATGGCAATTCCCTGCTTATCAGCAACTGTCCACAGACATCCGACGTATCTCGTGTGGACATCTTAAAGTTCTCTCAGGTGCCCAAATAAGTTTAAATAGTTCCAGTTTTTAACTGTTCTTACACTTGGACAGATCATCATGACCGATCATTTTCCCCCCAAAAGAGAGAGGGGGGGAGGAGGAAAAGGAAAAAGGGAACTGGGACAAAAAAAGGGAAGAAATCTGCCCCTCAAATCCGCCAAAGTCTGGAACCGTGACGGGGACAGTTAGGCACTGAATGTATGCCTCAGGTATCTAACCTTAATATTGGAATTTTCTCGGTCGCAGCGGTGGAGCTGCCTCAGGCCTGATCAGGCTAGCGTGTCTTTTTAGGGAGAAGTCGTTCAATGGAAACATCCTCTGGGTGGTTCCTGATTTCAACGGTTGTGATCACCAGAGATTGAGCCATCGTAGACAATATTATACTGTGACAATTGGGAATGCAGATAGAGAGTAATCATCATGATATTAATTTTGTTAAATTAAAAAAAAAAAAAAAAGACGAGAAGAAAGAAGCTTCAGTGTACAAACAGAACAGAATCCCGTAGGTTGTATATTATAAGTGAATCCGTCTACTGAATGGAGATATACTTGAACTGGAATCTTCAAAAGTTTTATAGATATAGATAATTTTCACAATGGAAGGAATGGAATATGCCGATCGGGAGAAGGTCTAGTTTTGAGGAAAATTGATGGGTGAAAAAAAGTACTGTTGATAAATAATATAATAATAAATATACTCGACTATTTTCTCGATAAGTTAAGACAGCTAACGGATCTATAAATAGCCCGAGCGGCTATCGGGAAGTCAAGAGAGAGGGAGAGAAAAAGAAGGGGAGACACACAGAGAGAGAGAAGAGAGAAGAGAGTCGAGAATAAGAGAGAGAGAGAGAGAGAGAGACAGACAGAAAAGAGGGGCGGTCGTCAACGGCGGTAATCCCGTAGCCGCCGACAGGATGAAAGTTGTTTAAGAAGTTTCCCACAAGTTTGCGTGTCTATCTTTAGAATCTTCTGCATCACCCGCGTGTCGCCAACCATCCAGCATTTTCCCATTCATCTTCCTCTTATCCCAATCCCAGAAATTGACTTTGGTTCCATCTTATCTGCTTTTTTATTTTCTTCTATCGTCTTTCTTTTTAGGGAATTTTTGATAACTTGAGAAGAGGATCATTCTCCTGTTGGATTAATTATTATTTGATCATTTATTTTGTTTTATTTTGTTAATTTTTCATTTTTTTGTTGTGTTATTATTATTTATTTTTTTCATTTTCATTTTCATTTTTATTTTTATTATTTTTTTTTTTTT
>ML742150.1:31744-72578 GCA_009193465.1 Aspergillus avenaceus | reverse complement strand
TTTTTTTCTCAATCACACTGTCAAATGCGCTACATTTAAATTTCAATTAACAAAGTATAACATTTGCTTTTATATTTTCTGATAGACAAGCCGCCGGTCAGGTTGGCTACCACTATAAAATAAACATAAACCAGGTCAAGCAGTGGTTATGCCTCAGTATGATCTTTTTTCTTTGTATCTCCAATTTCAAATGGTTCTAGTCGGCTAATCACGGAGTTTCCAATAATCTCAGGAACTTGAGCCCCGCGCTGAAAGCTTTCATTCTTCCAGTCAATTATAATGGGGCGGGCGATTGATTGATGACGACAAGGCGGTCGGCAAATTCGCTTTTTTGTTGTGATAAAAAATGGTGTCAAATCTCTGCGAACAACACCCCTCTCCCACTGGTTCAAGCACGGATACTCTACCCATTCTCGCCGTGTTATCGCTGGTGTCAATATTCTCCCGCAACCTTTGGTCTTGGAAGAGGGTCTGTTCGCTCACTCCCTGCGCCATTACAGGCCTTCTGTGTACCTGAGTAGTGCAGGTCACTTTCCCAGGCCGCCAAACCAGCACAGATAACAAATCACCACTGACCTTTTTGTTCGGGTCTCGAATTCTGTTGGTGAGAACCAGTTGGTGACGATCAATACCACGGCCGATGATCGCCCTAGCTTCTCCGTGTAGAGCCTGCAGGTTATCCTGCAGTAGCCTACAAACCGTCGCGAGAAACAAAGTCTTAGCCTCGTTCGCGCCATGGCCCCGGTCCTCTCCGAAATCCTCTTTCCCTTCCCCGAACCGACATTCCTTCCGGTACTTCCACTCGACACAGTCGCGTGACTCAAACGCCTCGCGCATCTCGTATCGTGTCGCAGCTTCATCCTCCGCCAAGGGTCACCGTTTCCATCCCGCGAAGAATACCTCCGACTTTGACCCTCAACTTCATCGAGCACTGGGCGTAGCCACAGATGTGCAAAACCCCGCCGCTCGGCGCAAATTGAGACCCGATAGTGGAGAAGATGCATTCTTCGTTAGCACCGTCGGCCAGCCGGATTCGAATGCCATCGCTTTTGCCGTAACGGACGGTGTTGGAGGTTGGTCGGAGTCACGAGTGGATCCCGCGGATTTCTCGCATGCGCTGTGCGGCTATATGGCACAATCCGCTCTCGATTGGGAGTCCCCGGCGGAGCAATTACGTGCGAAGAATCTTCTTCAGACTGGTTATGATCATGTTGTTGCCGATCAGTCTATCCGCGCTGGAGGCAGCACTGCCTCCGTGGGTGTCGGGTTGGACAATGGACAAGTCGAACTGGCGAATCTAGGTGATTCCGGCTCAGTGCTCCTTCGTCTTGCTGCTGTGCATCACTATTCTGTCCCGCAGACCCACGGTTTCAACACGCCCTACCAACTCAGCATCATTCCACCGCGTATGCGTAGACAGGCATCTATTTTCGGCGGCTCCTTCCTCGAGGATTACCCACGCGATGCGGCGGTCACAAATCTCCAGATGCAGCACGGCGACGTGCTCCTCCTCGCAACGGACGGCGTCTTCGATAACCTCAACAATCAAGATATTCTGAAACTTATCACAGGCCGCATGGTTCTCACAGGCGCCTGGGATGCTACCCCTGATGTCGGCATCAAGCCCTCCAAAGATCTTAGCCAACTGACCGGTCCCAACGGTCTGGCCTCCCTCAACCCCCCATCCACCGAGGCGTCCAAGCACCAGATATATACACTCCAATCCTTACTAGCCGCCACTATTGCCGGTGAAGCCAAGCTAGCTAGCATCGATCACCGGCGCGATGGGCCTTTCGCCAAGGAAGCTCAAAGATACTATCCCGGCGACTGGTACCGCGGCGGAAAGGTCGATGATATCGCTGTCGTGGTAGTAGTAGCCATTGAAGAGGGCTACGGACAGTCATGATCTCATCGTAATTCAACCGGCGTTCATTTATTATTATCTTTTTTTTTTCTTTCACGGGAACATTCTGTTCATAAAGGATTGGGTTGGATAAACATAAATATCGATTTTTGCATCATAACTAGAACTGGGACGGTCGGGTGGTGTTTGATATGTGGTTTAACATCGGGTACTCAGAACAATTAGAAATGTACATGGGCTTAGCATTAATATAGAAATTTCAAAAGCATTTCCGTAAAAAGGAAAATCGTCAATGAAAGACTTGGAAAATGGGGAGAGAAAAAATAAAAATTAAGAAATAAAAAAGCCTACGGTGCATGGATAATACCAAAGACCCATAACTTTCCCAACCTTCACCGAACACTCAAAAAGATCAAATATTTATTGATTGCCTCAAAAAAACTATGGATCGGTGATCACAATACAAATGAACTGGGAGTGATAACTAAGAATAAGGACTAACATTCTCAATCAAACACGAGATAGAGGATGAAAAAAAAAAAAAGGAATTAGACACAAAGACAGACAGAGATGGGGGAAAAGACAAAAAAAAGAACACAGAACACCATCCATCCATACGCTGAATTATTTTAATGGAAAAGACTGACTACCTACTTCGCAGGTTTTCGGCATAAAAATAAACCTCCCCCCCAAATCAGTAGGTCCATGCAACCCTCGATCCTGGCCTGTTCAAACGGGCATGTATGTACCTATTGTTGTCAATCAAAATTTTCCATTGAGCTTGGTTCCTTCGGCGGCTTTTGAACTTCCTATTCCAGAGGAATCCTGTGTGGCCGTCGAAGGTAGATGTACAGAGGTAGAGACTCCAAGAATATAATCGGAGAGAGTGGAGGAGAAGAGATGAGAAGGAGAGGGTGGTTAAGGTTATTCTGAATAAATTCTGGAGGTCCTGGCTTCAATGGCGCCGTTCCAACA
The DNA here is from genome assembly GCA_009193465.1 of Aspergillus avenaceus. Taxonomy (NCBI): domain Eukaryota; kingdom Fungi; phylum Ascomycota; class Eurotiomycetes; order Eurotiales; family Aspergillaceae; genus Aspergillus; species Aspergillus avenaceus. Next base: position 69,739 of record ML742150.1, on the reverse strand, counting down.
TGACAAAAAACACCAGGCTTGCTGTGAGAATTCAAACCAAACATGAGCCCAGTTGTATTTACGCGGAGGCCTCCACAGTCTCTTCCTCAGCTATCTCTGCGGTCGGTTTCTCCGATGTTTTCTCATCAGAGGCATTTCCTGCTGGCTCTTCATCCTTGGAAGCCGCCTTTTCAGACTCCTCCTTCGCTGGCTCTGGTGCCTCGGACTTCTCCTTGGCATCGGCATCGGTCATTTCCTCGTCCTTGGGCTCTTCCTTGGCCGACTTGAGTTCGTCCTCCTTCTCTGCTTCCGTGTCGGCGCGAGCGGTGGTATCCACACTATCCTCCTTGTGGATGCCATTAGCCTTGGGCTTCTTCTTATCCTCCGTAGGTCCTACGGTATCAGCATCGAGCACAGTCTTCCATCTAGACAGAAGATCGACAGCGCGCCGACGGAACTGGAATTCCTCATCCCGGGGGATAGAGCTCAGCTTGACGATCATCTTCAGGACCTTGTTAATCTTCGTCGAACGGATGATAGAGACCTCCAGATCCTTGTAGTTTTCCAGCTTGTTGAAGTAGCTAGACATCGATGTCATTTCTTCTTCCTGGGGGGGCTGGTCACGGGAGATGAACCCTTTTTGGAGCTTGTGGCGAACGAATAGGACTATTGCTTGTTAGTGAGTGATCGATCCCAAGGTTGGCCACTGGGGTAGTCATACTCTCTTTCTCCTTCTTGGCCTTAGCCTCTTCTGGGTTAACCTGCTTCTCGGGCTCCTTAGGTGCTGCAGGCGTGCTCTCTTCACCATCGTCGCTGGCAGCAGTCTTGTTGGATTTCTTGTTGCTAGCTGTCTGTTTAGCCTTGTTCGAAGCAGGGGCCTTTTTTTCGCTCGCTGGGGTCTTTGGTGTCGTCAATTTCAGCTTGGTACCAGTCTTGGGTGTCTTGGCAGGCTACAGATGTAACGTCCATTAGTATCTTCCAGTAGTTGTAATTGGGGAATCCCGCGTCACGTACCTTCTCCTCGGTCTCAGCTTCAGTATCCTTCTTTCTCTTCTTTGAGCTCTTGGGCTTCTTGCTATCTTCGTCGACATCTTCCATATCGACATCCCCATCATCGACAACTTCCGTGCTCTTCCGCTTGTTCTTCTTAGCATCTTTTTCGGCCTTTGCGGCGGCCTTCGCGGCTTCTTGAGCTTCGCGCTCCTCTTCCTCCTGTTCGATCGCACGCTGGTGGTCGGCTAAAACAGACTTGAAGTGCTGAAGTTCATTACCCTCGGCAGCTACGCCATAAGCAGCCAAAAGCAATTTGGATTTACCCTTCTCGGATACTTCTTTGCAAGCAGCGGCATCGGTCGGAGTCAAATCTGTGTTGGGAATCCAAGCACTGTCTATCATCAGTCGACGTATTCACAAAGCAAAACAGAACGGCGAAGGTCATCTGTCACTTACAATTCATTTGTCTCAAGGAACATGACGGGGAAAGTTCTCTCATGTGCCCGCTTTCCACCATCGGCGTAATCCTCCCTGTAGGTTCCATCGGAACGCTGAGCGGTAACCGGACGTGACTCCCGAAGAGTCTGTGGGAGAATTTCCTCATCGCAGATGATGGATGGCCAAGGTGGGTAGCTGCGAAGGCGCGCAAGGTAGTACTCGCCGGGTTTCGCGTGCAAGTTTGTGATACGAGCTTGCGATTTCTTCCTGTTAAGCTTAGATTTGTGCTCCGGCACAGCGCCGGTGGATTTCCGCTTTGAGCCTCCAGATTTCTTAGCCGATGCGGGAGTTCCATTAGCTTCGGGGGCCGGGGCAGCCTGCGAATCCGCAGATGCAGCGGCACCCTCTTCTGGCTTCTTCGCGTCAACCTCAGCAGACGCGCTAGGCTGATCAGCCGATGCTTCGTTTGATTCCTTCTTCTCTTCGGCGGCAGTCGCATCCTCTGTTTGTTTGAAGGACGAAATGTCAACGTTGAGAACACACTTCCCGGGTTGTGCGACGAACAACGCAGGGGAGATAGATTATGCACCTACCAGATGGCTTCTCCTCCGACCCATTGACTTCCTTTTCTTCCTTTTTCTGGGATGTCTCGGATGCTGGCTCCTCAGAGCCGATTTTGGGCTCAGCAGGAGCGCGCTCGACAGGCGACTCAGCAGCAGGCGCCGAGGCGGCAGGAGTATCTTCAGCCATAGTGGGCGACAAAGCTCAATAATAAGTAGATTGCGAAAGGATCGACCCGAGATTCACAGAAAAGTTTCCAATGAAAGGAGTGGTGGGAAGGATAGGGTGGATTGATGTGAGTGGGAGGAAAGAAGTGGTGGAGAAGGTCGCGACGGAGGCGGGAAGTCGATTGAGCAACGCGTGCACTTGCTTCCTTTTGCCGGGAAAAAAGGCGCTGGCAGACCGCAAATGACGCAACGCTCGACTTTCAAAAAGATAAAAATAAAATCAAAACAATCGAATACGGAGTAAATGCCACAACACGCGACAAAAGCTATTTCCCTAGCTTATCGCTTAGTTCTTTTGAAACAGACAGGCACACAGGCAACCAATGAGACCGGAGATCCGTCCACGTAAGACAAGTAGATCCGAGCAAAGATGAACGCGATCTTAGTGGCACAGTCACCAACAAATCCTCGTGTAGGGTGCTATCTTTCCTTAAGAGGATGAAGTCGAGTGATCAGCGACCAGATCGCGATAGAGGTGATGATGATGGTGGTGGTGGTCGGTGTGGGTTAAATAATGATTGCTGAACCTCACCCGTCAAATGCGGAGAAGCGCGGGCGCAGCTGAGGCACAGAGTCCCTTGGGCTCAGGAGATTGCTCGCCCTCTGGCACGGTCGCATCCACCACGAAGTGAGATGAGACGTTGTGCGCAAATGTATGTAGACCTGGATGCGATGTTTGACAGATACAGGCAGAGGTAAAGACAGTTCAAACTATAGCCACTCGATGCGACAAATGTCAAAGGAACCTGGTAAATCTCTTAGAACGCGATTCAGTTGGATCAAACACGGACTCCGGAAGTGAGAGCTCATTCAATCGATGAATGAATGGGATGGATGAGTGACCGACTGACCTTGTGCCACAATAACAAAGCTAGCAGTAACACCTTGCAATGAAAGATGGCAAATTACAGAATCCCCGCGATCGCAAGATCGGTCTGACTTTATTGCGACAAGCGTGAGGGGCTGAAAGGGATAAAATGGTAGGTAGTATGTAAGGTGTTGGAACAATGCTTTGGTGCCGTACAAGAGACATTTAGTTTCCCGTGAATCGTCATCCACTTCATCCGTCTCTTTCTTGTCCTAATATTTTCATCGACATCTAACTACCCATATGTTCTGTTAATGACTATCAGACATCTATCATCTATACATGAAGTAGACCTCTTTTTCCTCTTCCTCTCTTTCTTCCTCTCCTTTTTTCTTCTTTTTTGTCATTGAAAATAGGTCCAGTTCTAGGCACCGCAAGAATGATTCTCTTTCATTCAAGTATAACAACTTGGCTATAGGAGCTAGACTACTAGATAAATATGTAGTCAAATTTCTTGGCACAAGTTGCACTTGGTGCTTCGGTCGAAAAAACTTTCAGCAGTGATCCAACGCAAAACTGATTGGTTCAGTCACTGTTTGGTGGTTCAAAAACAACGGGGTCTCTCAGGTGCATTGATAATATATCATGGAGAAATAGTATACCATCAGTATCAGTCTCTAGCTTTCGGGTGGTATGTCAACACGATATTATCCAACACTCTGTGACCTGGGATTAGCAGCCAAAGAAAATGAAAAATAAAAAAAACCCAAACAGCACAAGGAAACTGTGGGTGTTGAGCATCATTATCCGATGGACACACACTTGCTAAGTGGGGTAAGTACATGATGAAATAACTATACGCCCATGGAAAACCGGGCTGGTTATATTTGCTATACGGCCAAGCGTCCATCAAAGTCGTAATATACAGTCATTCAATGTTAAAGTTGGTGGTTCCACAGAGTATATGGCAATGGATGTTATCGCAATATATTGGTTGCATACACAGAAAGCGCTGGATATGAAGAGATTGTTTGCGCATGCTGCTTACAGTATTATCTGATATGTCATCTCAACATGATTGTTTGCCCTGTCCGTATGTAGTAGGGTGTTTCTTTTATGTTTCTTCTTTGTTGCGTCCCTTTTCTCTTGTTGCCCATGCTTGACGATTTCGTAGAGGTACAGTAATGTCAAATCTAAGCCTTGCTCAGGGTGCCAATACTTATGCCCACGGACCCAACACAATGACATGTAGGTTATATATTATATAAACTAGAAATTCATAGGTAAGCAGCTTGACAGATCATTTTGTATAGTGATTCATATACATGATAACTTGACCATAGAAGTCACCCCATCGTGAAGTCACATACTACCTGCGACTGATTGGCATTGACTTTTGTCTTTCATACTTGCATCACCTTTTATTTTTTGCTTCTCTTCAGTCACTCATTATAATGGTGACCCCAGATCAGGTGGACATCTCCATGCTACTCGCCCTAAGTGAATATCCATACTGACTTCAGAAAGTCTTTCTCTGCTACCGTTCAGGAATAGAACGCTTACTATACTACCGCAAAGAAGTAACTAATATAGTGCTTTTATATAACCTCCGTCTTCAACAGATAGTATCATCTTTCTAAAGCTAATGTATATAACGAGCGAACCTAGATTCTTTGTGAACCTTGCTGTACCCTTGCCGATTTCCAGACAAACATAGAAAATTTAAGAAAAGAACACCTTCTCAGACCGTATGCCAAGCTAAGGTAAGATAAGGCACTAGTGTATGAGTTGAATCATGGAATAAAGTGAATAAATAGCTTTGTTTACTATTCACCTGGTGTGGCAAATCATGGTCACGCACAGCTAGAATCCATGAAGTATCCATTGCAGTTCATCTATCTCGCCCATCATGTGGTGAACATAAATCTTAAAAAATATATAGAACGAACCTTCTTGCTTTTTGTTATCCTGGTCGGTACCCTTATGCTGAGTGATGCTTTCAGGACTTTGGTATATCGATAGTTCGACAAAAAAGCGCTTTTATGCTTAGCGATCCAAGCTTTGAACTTCACTGGTGTGATGCGTCCTGTATATACAGATCAGATTGGAATATTATTATTACATATGCTGCTATATCATGATGTTCATCTCATGTTGCTTAATATGCAAGGCGGTGTTGAACGAGTCAGTCAAGTTGTAATATATTTAGCCACGAAGTAACTTGCTTCTACACTGGCCTATCTTTACGATTGGGCATATTATCTATACAATGACGAATATACATAAAAACCACTTACTCATAATCAATATCATTAGGTTTTTAACAGTGCTTAAACTTGTACATAGCCGCGAACTACATATCTGTAACAACTTACAAGTTTATAGACTTGACCGTCCTTGAATAGTAGGTATGGGGATCACTCAGATTATGCTTTGACTTTAGGATACTCATAGTTTCGACTCTCCACCACGAGTTGTCTCGGTGGCGCAATTGGTTAGCGCGTACGACTGTTAACTGTGAGGTTGAGAGTTAATTAGTGCGCTGCATGGATGTTCATTTACCAAAAGGCTGGAGCATCTCAGTGCTGCTACTACCCATTAGACCATGATTTTTGCATATTTCAGTGGATCATTAGCTTTTGAATACATCTTGCCCATCTGGCATCTGATCTACAAGAAACTGTAAGCTTGACCATGCAGCGAAATAAGCTATGAATGAGTAGTTCTGAGTGCCTGGTCTTTGGATTGGGCATATTACATGTGGTGTTCCTGGATTCCAGGCATGGGGAATACAATAAGCAAAACCTGCCAGGCAGACTCTGTATGCGGCAAGGTAAAAAGCCAAAAAGGAACCGCACATCGAAATGCGAAAAAAGGAAGCGTCCCGGGAGAGGATCGAACTCTCAACCTCACGATTAACAGTCGTACGCGCTAACCAATTGCGCCACCGAGACAACTTGTTGAAGAGCAAATTTATATTATATCTTATAACTCACAATATTTATTTTTGAAACCGCGGCGTCCGGATGTTCGCCACTCCGACATGAGCAAACCAGAGGGTCAGGTCAGCCTTGCTACTATGAGCCTTGGCTACTCCGCGCGCGTATTTGGCCGGATCTCGGGAGCTTTGGGTCTCAAGTACACAATTCATTCCGCAATTTAACTGATACAAGTGCAGCCTGATTCATTACTCTAACATAAATACCTCCCATGGACCCCCCTTGATAGCATAAAGTCTTAGCAAAGGCAAGTAAGGAAATCCGTGTCTGCTCTACAAAGGAGGCATTGGCCATTGGGCGAATATGCATGCCAAGTTCAACTTGGCTCGTATCCGTGAGCTGACCGAATTCGAATTATGTTGGATCGATGCCATCATTGGCTATACTGTGTATGTATCTATTGTATAGTGTGGCCGATGGTCATTGCTAGAATTTCTTGTGTCAGATAAGGTAGGGGGTTAACACAGTTTGTTCAGTTATGCGTGCACAAACGCAGCGTATCTATCAGCTGCAACTCGGTTTGCCCCAGTTGTGAGGTTATGCATGTAAGTGGCCAAGTAGGTACGCAGATAGAATCTATTTCCTGGGTAATCTCGTTATTTGTGTGAATCTGTGAGATGGATGGTCGAGCACTGAATACGGAGTACGGAGTATGTACGGAGTAGACTAGTAGAGTCTTAGACCCCTACAGGGCTGATTATTCTCGCTAGTAGGTTAGTAGATCCACTCTGTCTCGGCAGAATGTCCTTGGCAGGACATTTATCATAATCACGTTTCTCCGACGCTTTCCTTGTCGACAATTCATTCCTCGGCAAAAGCAGCCGCGACAGATAATGGTGTATCCGCGGATTGCATAACCGTAATAGGCTGGCATTGAGATCCACTGGATCTCAAGTCTACCTTAAGTCCCATAGTTGTATGATTGCATAATTAATGGAGTTAGTCAGCGGCAGACAAAGGAGTTCTCGTTCTCCGTTGCTTCCACTAGTAATTCGTGTTTGAAGGTGAGATAGCACTTTTAAGGCGTCCAGCCAATGATACCCCTCCCGGACAACGTGCCAAACTATTGTAGTAGCGCAAATCCTAACCTACCAGACGTGTCAGTGACCTGTTTGAGTCAATCAGAATGCGAGGGGCGGTAAGATACTCTTAGGTTATACTCATAAGCATTGAAGTTCAGGAATTAATCAGGCCCCAAAGGGCCAAAACTTGGCCGGGAACTGGCTCTGAGTGGAGCATTAGGTACACTGTGGATAAGTTTCTCCAACTAAGCGTAGGCACAGTGTTTGCCCTTTAGCATAAGTATCGAATGGCCTCTGCATTGTTTACATAAATGTTGATTTTTTTTTTTTTTTTACTGTACAGCGTCAAAGGTACCGAGAGGACTGGGGTGTGGTCGCTTGGATCCTCTTCCCCTCTTATTTCTTTTCTTCTCTGTTCCGTGTTTTGTCTGAGTGATTTCGGAGTATACTTTCCGTTGCTGTGCTGTTCTACACTCACGACCTAAACGGCAAAAGTCCGCCGGCTAATATTCTCAAGTAATAAAAAATCTAAAGAGCAGAAAGACCCTGGTAGGAACCAAGCGACAATATGCAAGGGGTGGACTGGTTATAAGGCCATACACCGTGATGCCAAGAGGCAATGTAGCACCGCTAATTCATCGATTTTTCCCCAACAGAGGCATGTTCTCCTCTCTCAGACCGTTCCAAGCTCCACATTTCTACGGGCCAAGAACAAGAAGACTCTTTTTTATCTTTGGAAAAATTCTCAGCTCAGCGGAAGGAATTATCTATCGAAATGATTACAAAATACTTACGGATGACGCTGAATCCGAACCACCGACGGCCGACGGCCCCGATGGGAAGTTGTGTCGATTTTTCCTTGATTGGCAAAGTGTGTGTCTGTCTCCACCTATGAACTGGTTTCCAGCTCCATCGCACTAAGAGGTAGGGTACATGTGCTAAGATGATCTGAGGAATCAGAGGGAAGGAGGAGATGTTGCTTGAAAGCTAAGATATAGAGAAAAAGGGCATCAGTGGAGAAAAAATCAAAACAAAGATCGGTATCCGTGTGATTGGAGAAACAATGGAAACCGGGATTAACTGAACTGCTTTCCTTTTTTTTTCCCTTTTCCTTTCCCTTTTTCTTTTTTCTTTTTTTAATTTTTTTTAGTTTCTCCAATAATTCTTAGTACGCAGAAACATAATCATTTAGTAAAATTAGCGGCCCAGTTATATAGCTAGACATACTTAAGGTATGGGGATACTTAAAATAAATAAAATGAAAAGTACATCCCACGGTTTTCTAGCCCCCATCAGGTGAACTGTCGCGTGGCGAGTCAACCGCCTCTTGTTTCTCTTATTTCCCTTGCTTCTAGTTTTTTTTTTTTTTTTCCTTTTGTCTTCTTTTCTCTTCTTTTCTCTCTTTGATTATTCTCCCGGTCTCCATTCCTATTTTTACCAGCCATTTGGCGTAGTATCAGTTGCGCCATCTGGTGGTGTATTGCATGTCACACTATCCATAGTATATCCTATAGGCCGCCGGCACAAATAGCAGCATAACCATTAACTGGCCTCGTGCAGAGCTCCCACTTATGTTATATTTCTCCCACTTGCAGCTCCCCTGTGTCACCCCGTGTTGACTTTCTATTCTCCTTAAACCCTATTCTTCCCACCCCCATTGGCCCTGTGTGGGACAGGATCACTAGGATGGGTGCCGGTGCGATTCTGGAACCTTTGGTGGTCATTGTCCTCCTTTTTGGAGGTACATGGATCAATCGATCGTCGTGCTCCTTTCGCTCTGCGCATAGATGTCGTTGCAAGTCGAGCGCGACCTCACGAAGCTCTTCGCCGGATTCAGTGGAATCGGGAAATACTACGCCAACCGTCAAGGATGGGTTATTGAGCCGCCGCCCTCTATCTCCGCCGAATTCAAAAGCCGTGCAAGATCGCTGGCGCAAGAGGAGGATTGGATTCGCTTCTTGGAACTTGGAAGTCACTTCGCCGAATACTACTATCTTTCAAGACCGTTTCCTGAGTCGCTTGCTTCGGAAGCTTCCTTTCCTAGCAGAATGTTGGTATTGGGCGCTGGTATACTGGGTACGTGCTTGTGCCCGACATAACCCCAATTCTTTCGAAAGCTGTCACTTTGAGCTCCTCACTCCTTTCATGCATAAAGTAGTCTAACACCACCATACAGACATATCAATTAGGCCGGGCCTTTACCGCTGTCACTCTGCAAGAAGGGACGGTCGATGTGGCCAGGAAACATGCACTGCAACTGATTCGGATCGAGGAAGAGCTTGGAATCTTTTGGGAGCTACCAATCCAGCGCTTTTTCCTTGGACACCCTAACCTGATGAAATGGACCAACTGGCTGTATTCATTCATCCATATTCCCGGGACGATCGCTTTCCTTGTCTGGCTGTATTATTACACCATTACGCGGAATAGGTACGATGAATCGCAGCCGGGAAAGCCTCGGGGAGTCATGAGCGGATCACCAGCTGGGCCCCGCCTGTATCAAGCCCGGCGACGCACACTTGCCGTGTGCAATCTTCTTGCGTTTGTTGTCTTCACTCTGTGGCCTTGCATGCCACCTCGCCTGCTGAGCGACAAAGATGCGAAGGGTCCCGATGCCGATTTGGGTCGCCGATACGGGTTCGTTGATACCGTGCACGGAACTAAGGGTGCTGGCAGCGTTTGGACCGAAAACCGATTCTGCAATCAATACGGTAAGTTAACCTGTGGCCCTTAGGGCTAGCCTACACACTACCCGGTCAGTATTGACAAATAACAGCTGCCATGCCCTCGTTGCATTTCGGATACTCCCTTATGATCGGGCTTACTATCATGACCATCCCGTTGCCGCCACAGCACCGTCGCTCGATAAGCCGCCCCCGCTGGCTCCCGCGCTTATTTGGACTCCGATTGCCGTCATGGCCTCGCCTCATGTGTCTCATAGTGGGCTTCGCTTATCCATTCGTGATCCTATCGGCCATCATTGCGACTGCGAACCACTTTATCCTGGACGCCGTTGCCGGCACATTAGTGTGTACTCTGGGCTGGAAATTCAACGGGGTGCTGCTGAACCTCATACCCCTGGAAGACTATTTCCTCTGGCTTGTGCGCATCCACAAGCCAGAACCAACAGAGATGGAGGGGTTCGGGGATGTGTCTGGATGGGTTGACGACGAGGCACCGGAGTATAACGCCCTACCCCGGTAAACTTACAACCCCCTTTTCTGCCATGATACCCATTTGGTTTTCATCATGTCTGGATTAATCACGTACGCTTAATAATGCCCCCCCAATTCTATGTATATATAGACCTTCAAGTTTCAGCAAAGGTCTCGATATAATGACTGATTCCCATGATTTCGGCATCTACTATAATCACACTGTTGTCGTTGAGCACCTGTGAACAAATTAACATTGCAATCCCACACAAAATAAAAATCTACATCTAAAATCGCAAAATGTCCAAACATAATGTCCGAACTAAATGTGGTTCTCCTTCCCAGCCCTAAAAGTGGATCTCATGATCAACAAACATCTGATAAGCATCGATATTTCCTAAACCGGAAACATGCCTCCAGGATTCCAATCCAGTGACCCATTCCTTGAATTTCTTCATCATTGCCAGATATCCCAATTGCCGAAATGTCAGCACTTAAAGAAAACCTTTTGTCTGATATTCCAGCCGGAGGGGTATCGGTGGCCCCTGTCTTTGAATATTGGGCCTGTCTAAGGAAGGTCTTTATCCATCTTCGTTGATAGTTTTACCTTTACCAAGATACATAGATACATATTATCTTATGTATGACTTGATAACGGCCTTCTTTTCCTACCTATTGTTTTCTAGGGGCTAACTATCTTCAAATTAGACATCATACCTGTCTCCCAGTCTTTAAGGTGGTGGTTGCAGCTTAGTCAAAATCAAATTCATTGGTAGATTGAATGAGAAAAGGCAGTCTTGAGTATCTGATTTTCCTCCCTTGCAGTACAGTCTACACCTAAAAAAGCAACAATTCAACCGTTCGGAGGGAAATGTAACTCATACCCCCACCTATCCAGAAACAAGATCCCAAATGGAACACATAATACTAACTCCAAACAGTCTAGCCTTCACAAACCCGACCTTCGGCTAAATAACTCAACAACCCACCTTAACAGGACCTCCCGATGCTCCAGAAACCCATACCCAAGCACGAGTCACAATCACACCAATCATGCCCCACTCTAAAACATACAAAAACAAACCCCAAAGAACAAACCCTAACCACCAAAGTGCTTCACTAGGAAGCACAATTAAATATACAGTCCGTGACTGTCCTCGCATGTACGTTTGTAACTCTCTCTTTACAATCTGTGCGGACCTGACGGGGTTATCATATCAGGATCTTGTACATTTTGGGTATTACGGTGTGTTGTCGGTGGCTTTGCGGGTGGATGCAGTGCGGGAATTGTGGGGATTTGAATCTTGCTCTCATGATGTTCTTGTTGATGGGGTATTGTGGGGTGGTGCTTTGTTTGGGGTAGGTTGGTTTTGGCTGAGGTTTATAGTGTGTGTGTGTGTGTGTGTATGTATGTACATAGATCTATTATTTGAATGGTGTATTTACCTGCATTTACTCACCATTCATCAGCACCTGTCTCCATCTCTCGATCAACTCCACCAATCGCTGCTCGCATTTGCCATTGTGAAGCATGTCCCGGCCTTGGATAGGGAGCTAGCGTTGCTGGGAAAATGACATGCTGAGCGCACGACTCCTATTGGGATGTCTATCGCAGCTTGTGCAGAAGGTATCTAATGTTGAGAAGCTTCTTTCATATAGCCCTATTTTTGGGAGGGAGAGCAATTCGAACAAAAGCTCCGGCTCGCGGAAAGAAAATTCATTACATGTGCGAGTACTGCGGTTCGACTTCGGCTCCTGGAGGGTTTAAAGACAGCTATGTTAGATGAAGAAAGTGCTGCGAGCCCGCGGTGGAATGGGATATGCGGATGAAGATGTCATGCAGTCGGCAAATGTCGGGTCTCACGGTTGAATTCGGCCGTGAGACACGGCGGTCGAAGGTACAGGGTCTCCAAACTCTAGGAAAGGTATCATTAATACTATTACTTAACTCACAGTTAACCAGTGAGTTAGTTAGCTTTGATCTTAAGCTTTTGTCAGCACTGACAACTGACGCGGCGGACGAAAGCTGCATTGCGCCAAGATATGCACCAAGACGGCGGTCGAAACGCTTAGCTCTCTCGATCGACCGTGTCAATCGCGGGCTTCGTTGTACATCTCCTTACTTCTCCTTACTTCATCACTTTTGTGTGTTCGTCATCGAAATGGCATCGATATGGCGTTTTGTGAACTCAAGTCTACAAATTGCAACTCTCCCCAACGAACCCCCATCCTCTCAGGTCATTGATGTGCTGCCGTGACGCAGAACACCCAGGAACCATGGCCCATAGTTCAGAATTCGAGAGCGAAAACAAAGCCGAGCTGGACGGAAGTCAGCCAGACTCGACCGGTAATGGCGTGCACTCTCCAGCTGACGGCACCCAAGAGCACAATGGCACCAACGAGACCCCGCCCGACTATGCCACTGGCATGCGATTAGGCCTCATCATGTTCACTGTCTTCGTGAGCACCATCCTCGTCTCTCTGGAGATTGGTATCATTGCGACCGCTATTCCCGGCATCACCGACGATTTCCGCCGACTCAACGACGTGGGCTGGTACGGAAGCGCGACATTCGTCCTCGCAGCCACAGCCTCGCCATTATGGGGTAAGCTGTTCAAGTATGTCAACGTTAAGTGGACTTATCTCAGCGCGGTCGGGATATTTCTGGTGGGCAGTGTTGTGGCCGCCGCAGCTCCGAATAGTGTGTCCGTCATCATCGGCCGCGCGCTTCAGGGTTGGGGAGCTTCTGGTATCCTCGGAGGCACCCTCATCATCATCAACTACGTGGCCCCGCCTAGGAATCATCCGCTTCTCATCGGGTCTTGGATGGCTGTCTTCATGGTGTCGACCATTCTTGGGCCGGTGATTGGCGGCGCATTCACGAGCGAAGTTACCTGGCGGTGGTGTTTCTGGATCAACTTGCCCGTTGGTGGTCTCATCGTTGTTCTGCTATTGCTGTTCCTTCGCATCCCCAAGCATATCAAGAGTGTTCCAGCCACGTGGAGGGAGATCCTCCTCACCCTTGATATCCCGGGATTCTGCTTGATACTCGTCTCTCTCGTGTGCTTGACTTTGGCATTGCAATGGGGTGGGCAGACAAAAGCATGGAATCACGGCTCTGTAATCGCTACCTTTGTCCTTTGGATTGTACTCACCATTGGTTTCTTCGTTACCGAATGGCTACAGGGTCCACGAGCTATGGTTCCCTTTAGCATTTTGAAACAGCGCACGACATGGAGTAATGCCCTATTTTGTATCATGTAAGCTTAGTTTCTTATTCCTCGCCAGACAATCTCCCAGGAAATCACTAACCCAGCGATCCCTTATTTTTTTTTAGCTCATACGCCGCCCTCTTCCAAGTCATGTTCTACCTCCCCATCTACTTCCAGTCCATTCACGGGCAGTCAGCCGTAACGAGTGGTGTCAACATTCTTCCTTTCCTCGCCTTATCCGCTGTAGGATCCGTTGTTAGCGGTGCCGTCATCGGAATGACCCGCTACACACAGCCCTACGAGCTCCTCGGTGCCCTCATAATGACCGCTGGCATGGCTCTGATCTACACCCTGGCTATTGACTCCTCTCAAGCCATGTACATTGGTGCCGAGGTGCTCTTCGGTTTTGGCGTTGGTATCTGCAATCAGATCCCAATGACGGCCGTGCAGGGCTTCTCAAAGCTCGAAAACGTTTCCAGTGCTACTGGAATCATGGTTAGTAAGTAATAACAAAAGGAATTCGCATCCTAGTACATACATATGCATGCGTACTGACACTCCCTTCATCAGTGTGCCAGACACTCAGCGGTGCCTACTTTGTCGCCATCGCGCAATCCCTCTTCGCCAACCGTATGCTACAAGCTATTCTCACCAGTGCACCCAACCTCAGCCCCGACCTAGTCTTGGGCACCGGCGCCTCCGAAATCCATAAAGTGTTCAGCGGGGATGATCTGACTGCGGTGATTGGCGCGTATATGGTGGGCATCAAGGATGTGTTTACGTTTTCACTGGCGTGTGCGGCGTTTGCGGTCTTACTGACGCTGATTATTCCGTTTAAGAGGCTTCCAGATCATGGGACGAAGTCGGCGACAGATGATGCAGAGGCGAAGAAGACGGAGGTAGTGGATGGGAGAAAGAAGTGATTAGTTAGGGCCACTATATATGGCGGGCTAGAAGCGAGTTTTCTGAAATAAGAAACCAACAGTGTCATTTCCATGAAACACCAGGCTTAGGAATTCCCATCTCTTGATCTCTAATGCATCAAATCTAGAATGAGCAATTGCATCTTGTGTTATCTCATCAGTATCTGCGTGGATATACCAAGTGTTGGCATATTATACACACAACCACGATGATCCTCAGCTAGCGGTCGTCTGTAATCCTTCAAACCGACAGGGAACCGGGTACGTTCTCACAAGGGCTCAACCGCCGTAAAAGCAGGGCTCAAACAGATGAATTACTTGATTTTCCATCTTTGTGAAGTATAGATTTGTAGATTGAGCTGTGATGTCTAGTTATATGATCATATACACTGGCATCCGCCAATTGTTTGTAGTACTTACTAGTGTTAGAGGTTTCGATCTTTTGAAAGAACCCTATATAAACTTCATCTGGAAAATAGAGAGTACATACGACCACAGGGTGTGGAGAACAGGGCTTCCCGTCCGCTCAGCCGTACTTAAGCCACACGCCGGCAGGTTAGTAGTTGGGTGGGTGACCACCAGCGAATCCCTGCTGTTGTATGTTTTTTTTACTATCACTGCACAACCGATCCTATTCTTCCTCAACGTTCTTCATTATGCTCTCGAAAAATGCCATATCCACCCCCTGAAAAGCCCAGTCCTCGCCACCTGCTGCGAGTTCTGAATACTCATCCTGCGTCACCGGGGACCGTGTTAGAGAAAGACCTGGGTGGGAAAAAGTGCTTTGACAATGTTGCTGCTGTTGTTGCTGTTGGTGCGCGAAAGGTGTGGTAACTTCATGGAAAGCGGCCGTGTCAGAGACTTGAAAGGAAGGTGTAGTGAGAGGGTTGCTAGTGGAGGGGGATAGAGTGCTGGAGCGTGGAACGGATCTACTGGGATGTGTCAAGGAGAAGCGGTCGGCCTGCAAGAGAGTGTCCTGATGTAAGGTTCCAGTCGTCGCAGCTTGTCGTTTAGTCGGAACCTCGTGTGCAATTCGAATAATACCAAAATACGGGATATGCACACGCACCACACCCTTCAGGCCTGCCTCATCCTGCTGCATCACCCCCTCACTCCCAGCCTGCCCCACACTCACCCTCCCATTCTCCTTCTCCATGTCAATCGCCAACAATGCCTTCAGCAAGCCTGCACTCTGCGCGCTCAGCTCATCCGAATTCAGCCTATTTATATCATTCATGTTCTCCTGCACCTGCTCGATCATCCCGCGATCGCCCAAATACTGGTTAGCGAGCAGGTTTCCCGCTCCATCGCGACGGCTATCCATATGTGCGAGGAGAAGTGCCATGGCCGCCATGAGGGCAAGGAAATCTACAGTGCGACAGCTGTAAGCAATGCGGTTGAAGCTGCGTAGCGAGATATAGCGTGAGAGAACCTCGCGCGACGCATTCACACAGGTGATCCGCGAATAAACGGATTTGCTCTCCGCAGACGAGGGGCGCAGCATGTACGGCAGATGCAATTGGTTGAGAAGGTTGTAGTGACATATCTGCACGACTAGGCGGCGCGTATCCCAGAACACGGCTTGCAAGTCGGTGGAGGCAATGTCGAATTTGGGGGCCAGCCACCACTTGCTCGGGAGGCTGCTGGCGGCTTTCTGCAGCTCCAAGTCGATGGCGCGAGTTGCGGCGAGGTCTCGGTAGTTAAGCTCGGATGCGTTACGTTCAAGAATTTGAGACATGGCAACGCAATGCAGGCGCTCCAGACGGCCCATGGGGCAATCATTGGCGAGGCGGGCCTCGGAGGCCATACCATGGTCGGTGCAGTTTTGGGGTAGACCTAAGAGGAGACAGAGATGGCGGTCTAGAAGGATGATACGGAACCACATGAGCTGTGGGTTGTATTCTGTCTTTGGGTCGAGTGCCTTGTATAGTGTCCGGTTATCCGATCGATGAAGCCCCATCAACTGGGCGACACTCATGGCTCTCCGGCCCGCGACCCAGCTTCGTCGAAGGTTCCCAATGTTCACCTGGTATAAACTTTCGAGCATGATGCACTCAAGGCTCTCTATGCTGCCAATAAGCTCCTCATTTGTAGTGACGTGATAGATTGCAACATCTGCTAAACGTTCCATGATGACTCTTGGTGATTCCGACAGGTTTTTAATCTCCTTGTGAATATTCGGGGGAAGATGCTGTAGGAAAATGGCGAGCTGAAGCATGTACCTCGCAATCAAAACCGGATGCACGTTTGGTTCCGGGGTCGTCAGTAAACTCTTGGGCGTTTGGAGGCCATTCTGATAGAGGGTGGTGTATGGCGTAGTCAACAATTCGTGGGAAAGAATGGAAGAGTGGTGACTGGCATTGTAGATCCTCTCGGTATCTTCTCGCGACGGGAGTAATTTATGCAAGAACCGAGACAGCTTTTCATATTTATGGTGTTGTGAAAGCTCCGTATTCGTTGGCACAGGCGTGAGAATACTATGATTTGCCCTCTCACTAGGCGTCATAGCGCGAGTTCTACCATCAAAGGGAGTGCCGTCACCGCTAACAGATCCAATGCCCTTGACGACGTATGCGAGGTCCTCTGGGAACTCCTGGCTAATACACCGGGAGCCGCGTCGTCGGCAGCCATTGCAGGAGGCACTAACAATGCGCGGATCGAATCTACATTTCATCTTCCGTCTCTTGCATTCCCAGCAACTGTGGGTGCCTTTGCGCACCTTTCTCCGGTTGGATTGGCAGTAGGCATCATTTGACAGTGCGACATGCGGAACGGACATTGTAGATGAAACATGTAAATGAAAATGCTGTAATTGTTGTGGGAAAGGATAAGACTAACTGATGACGTTGCGAATGGTGTTGGAAAAGGGACAAAGGAATTAGCGTAATCCTTGAGCGATCGAGGCCAATAACATCCATATATTAATTAGGCTAAAGGGCTCGTGGTTCACCAGAAGATGATACATCCGAATACTCCAAACACTATGTATTGAAAGCACTTGATGAAAGATAAGTTATATATTAGAATGTATATACTTAAAAATTTGCAGTATATAAACTGCTATTTGTATGTTCATGCTGGTATTTATTGTCAAATGTACTCCGCATTATCACCCAATTTCGGAGCAAGTCAGGTATCTATTATAAAATGATATTGCAGCCCACGTAGGCCTATCTTATTGTTAATCCGGCCATTTCGACCAGCTTCAAAACTCCAGTCAGATGGAACTGTTTTATCCCCCAAATGCATAGACTTCGAAGAGAATAATTAGAACAAAAGTACATATTATGGAGATAACCCATTCCTGATTTTTGACTGCACTCGAAATGACTTTCCTTTTATACCATATCTACTAGTAAGTAGCAAACCCTAGAATTGTAGATACCACCTGATGTCACGAGATCGTACTGCTGATTTACTTTGATTATCCGATGAACCAAGCACGTAGCATTTGTTAAAGCATTTATTAGATCTATTACAGTACTACATGTATCTTTCAAAGAAATCAATATATTGGTGAAAAAATAACAATTATATAATATTGTATATAACATATTGAGCTGCGAGTGTAAATCTGTTATTGTATACTTTAAAGTTCTCTATATCAATAGCAGCTAAGCCAATAGACTTTCTCCAAAGAGAATTTCGTCTTAATTAACACAAGCATCCATCTTCAATAATCAAACCTTAAAGGTTCATCGTAATCCTCACTGATAGATGACATAATGTGTCTGTTTCGTGTCGTTCTGCCAGGTCGTTGGCTTATGTTTCTTTCAATAGTGAGCGTCTACCCAACACAACCTACCCGCTCATAGTAACGCATCCCAGTATATACATTCGTCCGCCACATTACTGTCATTGTGTAAGATCTGCATTGGTGGGAACGGTCATGTTCCTGGTACAAGAGTCGGGAGGCCCGTCGTGGACCGTAATTCGTTGTCTGGAGTTCCCCACGAGTGACATACCCTTTACGTCAGGGTAAGCTCATACCACAACGATCCATTGACTTCCGACAAGCTTCTTCGACATGAAGCTGGGGGTATTTGACTGTTAGCTCTGATTCTATCTGTAAGGAACAAGGAATTCAAATCATTGTGTATTTTACTATATTTTATTTTAATTTTCTACTGCGATTCTCCGTCGATATTCTAGCTCGTGCAACTATGTTATCAACCATGGCACCTGTTTCTTCGAGGAATGTGCTGAACCTTGCTTCGCGACAGGGTTCAAAAGTCGCAGGTTCATTGGGGTCGTCGAAGTACCTGTCCACTACGGCGCCTGCGCAGAAGAATGTGACGCTGCTCCAGGATAAGAAGAATGGATTTGGATTCGCACGCTCAAACCCTAGACCCCCGAAGCCGCGGACTAAGGGTGTCACGGAGATTAGAGGGCCATACTATACGGTGTGTACTTTATGAGCCCCTGCACTTCTAACGGAAATCAAGTAGGGTTAATATATATCATATAGGTGATGGGCAAGAGGTATTTGGCCGATGTTCTCGAAACGTAAGTTTTGTGACACGGTAATTAGGTCAAAGTTAATGACGACTTTTACAATAGGATGGGAACACATGTGGATGGCCTTAAGTTTGCAGGAGGTGAGTTGACTCTTCTGAAGACGAATTGAAGATAGTGAGATCCTGACTGGTGTGCAGGTTCCTTCTCTCTTTTCCAGGAGAAGCCTTTGAGGGAGTTGATTGACCTTGCTCATGAGCATGGTGTTTACGTCTCAACGGTAGGTTTTCATGTATATGAAGAAGTTAATAACATCCACTGACTGCTGTATGTAGGGCGGTTGGGCCGAGCATCTTCTCACCCATCCGGACGCAAATGCCGTTTTTGACAAGTACCTTCATAAGTGCAAAGACCTCGGGTAAGCTTTCATTGTTTTGAGACTGTTGGTTTAATGCTTGTTACTGATGTAACTAGGTTTGACGTCATTGAGCTCTCCTCTGGCTTTCTATCATTCCCCGAAGACGACTGGCTGCGTCTCGTGGACAAGGTCCACTCATACAAATTGAAAGCGAAGCCCGAGCTGGGTATTCAGTTTGGCGCAGGTGGAGATACACCAGCCTCTGGTCTGGAGGCAATCGGCACCTCAGACCCCGGCAAACTGGTCAACCTGGGCCACAAGTTCCTCAACGCCGGTGTGGAACGCTTGATGATTGAATCCGAGGGTATCACGGAAAATGTCGAGTCATGGCGCACAGACGTGGTATCTAAGATCATGAAGGAACTGCCATCTGAGCGTGTGATGTTCGAAGCAGCAGATCCTAAGGTGTATAATTGGTACATCCGGGAGTTTGGTATTGATGTCAACCTGTTTGTCGATCATAGCCAAATCGTGCAGCTGTCATGCTTGCGTCATGGCATTTGGGGCACAGCCGACACCTGGGGAAAGATTGTTTCCTTCCGTCCTGAGTAGATGAGGTTCTGCTCTGAATGTTAATATGTATAATCCGTCTATAATAACCAGGAATATGGATAATGAATAAATTTTATGCTTTTGCCAAAATAATAACTACTTCACGAACTGCTGAGTAATCAGTGCGGATCAGTCTCCGCACTTAATTCCGAAATTCCGGGGAAAAGCCAAGCATCTCGACACTTGAACTCTTCTCTGTCTCTCTCTTTCTCCGCATTGTCACTTCCTGTCACTCGCGACCGTGTGGACTGTATTTTTAACCATTATATCAGATTCTCTCTCAATTTTAAGAGCTATGTTTGCATGACCGGGGTTATATTCAAAGTGGGTCACATCATCCTGATAAGAGTCCGGCCATTTGGCACTTCCATTAATCCCGCGGGGGTTCGCTTGGCAGGGTCTCCGGATTGATTTGACATAAATCGCATAAACCAGTTATTCATATATTGATTTCTCTAGAATGCCGAGAGCTGCTGCCTCTTCCGGAGCCCGCCTACGATGCCGACGCGCCTGCGATAGCTGTAAGCGACGGAAGCAAAAATGCAACGGCGAGCAACCATGCACGATCTGCGTCAAGCGTGGCAAAGAGTCGGAGTGCCATTTCTCAGATAGACCAGCCCGTCTACTCAAACCCAGCGATACCTCCAGAGAGACAATGCTGCTCAGCGAACGCCTCGTACCGACACCGCAGAGACAAACCGCGATGGACCGGCTATTGAACTCGCTCGAAGATCGCACCGCAAACCTCGAAGAACAGGCCGTGGATGACAAGGATGGGACAGCACCAGTTCCAAAGGTGGCGAGACTGCTCCGCGATGGACAGGGCAAGTTCATGTACATTGGCGACTCGGCGAGCCTGTCCTTTTTGCAGAGTGTTCGGCGCATAGTGTCTTCATCGATCGGTCGGTGTGAGTTTACGGAGGACAATTCGCGCCATTCGATGCTGGAAGCTTTCCAGAGCAGCTCTACCACTCAGACGGGACCTTTGGTTCCGCCTCCTAATAGTGAAGAGGCGCAGCGACTGGCTCGGCAGTATGTGCTCGCTACGAGTCCGTTGCTGGACTTATTTGACCTTCATGAATTCCATCCGCGCCTGGAAAACTGGGTCGAGAACCCATCAGGCGACGAGGATACCGTGAGCTCGATATTCTACTTGGTCCTCGCCATCGGGGCCCAGGTGTCGGATACAAACCAGACCCTGGCGGAGAAGTATTTTGTTTCCGGCCGCCAGCTGGCCTTCTCGGCCTTCACTGAGACTCCGAGCATTTACACAATCCAGTCATACGTCCTGATATCGATGTACATGCTTGGCGCTTGCCGACGAAACGGCGCCTTCATGAACCTCGGCATTGCTCTTCGCGCTGCATATGCAGTCGGAATTCACAGAAAAGACGCGAATGCGCTCTTCTGTACGCGAGAACGACGGGCCCGGGAGCGCGTATGGAAAAGCTTACGCATGATGGACCTCTTCCTTAGTGCTTCTCTAGGCCGTCCTCCCGCTACATCCGACTACGACTACGACCCGCACGAAGACACCATGATGCTAGGGGGGCAACAGCGTCTCCAACCGGAAGAGCAGCTATCATTAACTGTGGTGTCGCTCTGCCGCATCTTCGAGCGCATCCTGACAGAAGTATACATGCGACAAGTCGTGTCCATCACCGTCGCAGAAACCATCTCGAACCAGCACCGCGCCTGGGTCCGGAACCTGCCCAGTATCCTCCAGATGCAAACCGAGCGACTAGACGGCAAAAGCCTTGAAGACACCTTAGCCGCAGCCCACGTATTCGGCTCCTACTACTGGTCCATCATCCTCCTGACCCGGCCATTCCTCATCTTCCGAGTCACCCAGTACGTAAAGAACAAAAGGGAACCCACAGAACCCCGATCCAGCAACTCCCGCATCTCCCTCTTCGCCGACGCATGCGTCTACTCAGCCCTCCGCGGCCTCAACATCGTCGACGACCTCTCCCACCACTCGTCCCTCCCGCGCAGACTCCCCTTCCTCATCAACTCCGTCTTCAACTCCGCCATCGTCCTCGGCGCAGCCTTCTTCGCAGACTACGACAACCTCCTCCCCCTAGAAGAAGGCATGTCCAAAGCCGAGAACTTCCTCGACCTCTTCGTCCCCCACGACCCCCACGCCTGCCGCTTCTCCCAGATAATCAAATACCTCCGCACCGCCGTATCCGAATACGCCCGTCTCCGCAACCGCCAATGGATGGACCGTCGCAGCAAACAAGTCGACCAGCTCTTCGGCCAAGTAGGCCCTGGCCCTACAACCACAACCACAACCACCACCCCAATCCGCCCCACCGTCCCATCCCCCCTCTCCCCCGAGAAATTCCCAACAACAATTCCTACCCAACCACAAACACAACCGCAAGACCCCATCCCCGATGAAGATGGTATCTGGGACGCCCTATGCGTCGCCGGGAGCGGGCCCTCCCCGTTCCCCTACGACACCGCAATCTCCACATTAACCACAACCGGAATCCCCATCGGCTGCTCTCCAGGCGGTACTATCCCCCCCGTCCAACCGGGTCTCCAAGAGAACAGGGCCCAAACGCCCCTGTCGGATGTTATGCTCTCTGACAACGGTCTGCTCTATATGGCGGAGGATCTACCCGTTTTCGGGATCTGGGGTGATGCATAACAGGCTGATGCATAACTTTTCATCCCTCATCTTTAACTAGGTACACGTCGGCCGTATTTCGAAGTAATCTCGGCCTCATATTTAACGACTTTCTCATGACTATATCCATGACATGGCTTCTTTCCATTCGGACACGGTGTTCGGTGTTAGATATATATAATGCCCTTGTTTCACTCAGCCCTGGTGGCTTACATACCTTTTTTGTCCTACGATATATGTATATAACCTGTACAATACAATACAATATATATCCCGATTCCCGTATCTATTTCCATTCCCATGTTCCTTCTCGACACCTATAAACAACAAAAAGAACAAGAAGGATCGAAAAAAAAACTACGATTAAAAACTAGAATAAAGTTTTGAAAACATATCAACATAAAAAGGAAAAATTGGACAAAGAATGGTGCCGGATACGTTCCATCGCGAGAAAAAAAACATAAACCGTGAAAAGATTTAGGAAAATGGAAAGGATGGACGTAACGAGAAAGGTCGTTGGGGTAAAGGACCAAGAAATGTTCTGATTACATATTGACTTAACCAGAAAGCCATAAACGGGAAATTGTCGGAAAAGGAAATCTAACTCGCTGAAGCGGCGTCACGGGAACTGAAGACATTCGAGACTGCTTCGGGGTTGCTTGGGTGGGCCATGACTGGATAGAGTACTTGACGCTGTTACAGCGTTAGAAAAGAACGCGTACCTCGTATGATACGCGTGTGGATGCCGTCGGCATAAGGAAGTAAAATATTGTATGAATATGTGTCATGTGCCGCAAAGACAAAAAGAAAGAATTATATACATGTTCAGATTAGAAACCGAACGGATTGGTGGGTGCTAGGAGAGAACAGTTAGCATGAACGATGGAGATAAGGTACTGTAGGAGAACTTACTAGCTTGCGCGAGGTTAGCCCTCATACCTGTCGGCTGGGGAGCAAGCTTATTTGGTGCATCCTGTTTAACACCGAATCGGACAGGGGGGGCAGGTCCGGTCTTTTGCGGGGTCAAAGGTGTAGCTGTGGGTTGCTGTGGAATGGGCGGGATGGGCGGTGGTGATGTAGTGAATGGCCCACCGTTCATGCCGGTAGGTTGAGGCTGAAGTGGTGGAGGAAGGACGGAGTTGATGCCAGTCTGCATCGGTTGCTGCGGCTGGGTCTGGAAGCCTCCAAAGCCGGTGGGCTGAGGTGCAAGACCCTGGAAGCCAGTTTGCTGCTGTTGAATGCCAAATTGGGACTGGGGCTGGAAACCGGTGGGCTGAGGCATCATGTTATTCTGGAACTGGTTTTGAGGCATGAATCCAGTTGGTTGTGGTTGGAACTGCTGCTGGAATCGCTGCTGGTTGAGTTCGGCTAGGCTCTGACCCGGAGGGGCGACCTGGGGACCCGCCTGGGGCAATCCAGTGAGCTGAGGTTGCAATGGCGGGAGGCCAAAAGAGCTTGGCTGCTGAGGGAAGTTCTGCGGCGCAGAGAGTGGTCGTTGAGGAGGGGGAGGAAGCAGCGAGTTTTGGCCGACGGTCTGTGGGGCTTGTGGGCGTTGCCTCGAGGCTTGCTGAAATCCGGTAGCTTGGGGACTGAAGCCCTGTGCGTTGTTTTGAAGTGAAGGTTGCCCCGTTTGTCCCAGCTGAGAAAAGAAACCGGGTGTAGCGCCTGTCTGTTGCGGCTGTTGAGGCGCGGGTACTGCAGTGAGTTGGGGCTGAATAGCCGGAGGTGCCTGCGGCGCGGGAGCAGGGGCGGGAGCAGGAGCAGGAGGAGCAGTTTGGGTAGCGGTGGGCTGCAAAGGAGGGTGAAGGATCGACAAGTCTGCCATTGCTCCTGTAAGCGGCTGCTGTGTCGGTTGGGTGGTCGCAGGTGATGGTGCGGCAGGCGAGCTTGGTGCGGCAGCTGGTGCAGTGGTAGGAGCAGCAGGGGCGGGAGCGGTCTGTTTGGGCTGCTTGACTTCCCATGCATCATCGTCAAATCCACGCTGGACAGGTTGTTCAGCGGGGGCTGACGTGGGGGAGGATTCCTTAGATTCCGCGGGTTTGAGGTCGTCTTTCTGTTCGAAAGCCTTGGGATCAACCACATCCCCAGTCTGAACAGCCGGAGATGGCCTGTTCTTACGAGTGTTATTGCGCAGAACACCCCCAGGACCAGCAAAGATGCCACCGGCAGCACCATCCTCGCCATTGCCGATGACTTCCTCCCCGCCGAAGCTTACATTGCGCAACTTAGATTTGGCGCCGGCACGGCCAAACATGGTATCAAGATAACGCATTACCCGCAAGATATCGCCTTCCTTCAAGCCAAGCGTGCGCAGCACTTCGGGCGTGATATCAGGGAGGATACCCTCGTCCATGGAATCTTTGATAAAGTTCTGGGCATACCTTTCACACTGGTGAGGGCCAACTCCTGCCTTCAGGAAGAAGTCAAACCAGTCGTAGTCGGACTGCTGGAAAGACGCACCAGCGGATTCCGCGCGTTTGTTTTCAGCAGGTCGAGGCTTCTCAGGCTCTATACGTTGGGTCGAACGGCGTTTGATGTCGGACAGAGGCTTGTCTTCATCCAAGGACACCCCTGTCTGCTTCTCAACATATTCCAAGTCTTCAAGAGACATCTTGGAGATAGGGACCGCGATCTTCACTCCGTTCATCTTGTGAAGGTGAATCTTGCCATCCTGGAGTCCAATAAACTGAGCATCCACAGTGAAAGTCTTTGTACGATCGGTCCATAGTCTAGTTTTGGAAGGATCGGGCTCTGGAATGCAGAGTGGTAAGTAAAAGGCTTCAGCAGTATGGAAGGGCGAACTACTTACTCGACTTTTGGCTACTTCGGCTGTCGCGTTTCTGATGCTGTTGCTACCAGACTTCGTTAGCATATCCCCGAATGGGGCAATAAACCTAGAGCAAGTCTCACCTCTGCACCGCGTAAGTCCATCGAATCAGTCCTTGATTTGCGCAGCGCTTCTTTGGCTAGTCTCGATTCTTCAAGGCGGTTCCTTTCTACTGCCGACAACCCCGATTCAACTCCCGATGGCTGACTGTCTGATGCAAATCCGGTGATCTCGACATAACTACTCGGCACCACACCTTCTTTCCCATTTTTCACACGCCGCACCATCCACCACTCCTCGGATTTAGTGTCATCAAGGACGATGACTTCGTCGCCTGTGGTCACGCCCACCTCATCATCCTGCTGTGCCACGAAATCATAGAGAATGTGCCCCTTCTTCTTTCCTCCGCCACTTCCAGAGCCAGCTGCAATGACTTCCCGCAAGCCTTCTGCGCGATACGCCCCGGAAATCTCGCCGAGTGCCGAGACGATTTCTCGCGCAGTGTCCTTTGCGCCAGCGTGGAAATCAATGCTCTTGCTGGGACGTACCATATCAACAAAGACATGCTTTCCTTCAATCGAGTAATGGCTCAATTTGTCAGCAGACCATTCCTGGGTATCCCCTTCATCTTCAGGCGAGATGAAGATTGTGCCCGTAGCAATGTTAATACCCAGGGTCGTTGGCATCTTCTTTCTTTTACCCATAACCTCGACCATTTCATTGACGTTATAGATATGATAGCCAGAGGGCGACCGTGGTGCAGCCTGGCCGACTCGGTTATACGGGGGAGATTCCTTGACATGTGGCTTGCGACCTGTTTCCTGAGCCGCGGAGACCTGAGGAGGACGCACGGGCAATGTAGGAGATCGTGGAGACTCCACACGCACAGGTGATATTTGCTGGGATGGCGGACGCTGTGGCAGAGCGGGTGGGGGCGGAGAAGGTTCCCGCTCGTAGGTCGGTTCGGGCTCGAACGAGGGCTGAGGCTGAGGCGGTGGTGGCACCGCTCTGGTAACCTCAGGTTCCGCATGCTGCTTGTGAATGATATCAGCAATCGCCGCCGCTGCCGGATTCTGAACGGTATCGATCGGAGAACTTGAGACAGGGCTGCTGGGCTCTTCTTCCGTGGGTGCTGCTACAGGTCGCTGCGGGAGGGTCGGGGGTGCTGGTTCGGCGGGGGGAGGCGCGGGCACGGACGACGTTGCGGGGGCATGGGCATGAGCAGCTTCTTCAACAATCTCAATGTAATTCGCCGGGGCAAATCCGTAATCTGAGTTAACGCCAACTAGGATCCAATCCGGATCTGTGGTGTCGTAAACCATCAACTCAGCATCTTCTGAGAAGGATACTTCTTCATCTGTCTGACGTGTGTAATCGTATAATGCCTTTGCCGAATGAACTGGCTGAGCCTATATATCCCAAAACGATCACGTAGTCAGCGAAAGTTCGATTCCAGTTATCCAACCCGGTTCATCTTCTACCCCTGAAGGTGGGGGGAACACTGCCGTCCTCTCGCAGCTCGGAAGCCCAGGCAACTACAACGGTGGCAGTCTCCAACAAAGATGAATCATTGAACAAAATTGACAGTCCACACATACCTCGTCTATGTAGTTATTGGGCACAAGACCCTCGGGCTCATCCTCATCATCGCGTTCTGCCTTCTTCTTTGCCTTCCACCAATCATCTTGATCGCTCTTCTCGAGAAGGTATAAAAGGTCACCCTCGCGAAGCTCCAATTCACCTTGCGCCTGGGGATGATAATCGTAAAGGGCTGTGTATACGCCGAGGAAACCCATTGTGGGCACCGTCCGTTGGCAAACCGGGGTACCGTATCGGCCAAGACAGGTGGTTGTTGGTATTGGTCGCTAGTGTAGTTGCTGCTCCAAAAGGGCAGCGTCCTCGGCGGCTGAGGAACAGGGGTTAAAAGAAAAAAAGGGACAAAAAGTTAGTTTGCCGCTTGGGCCGTGAGAGATTGGATTAAATCGGGGAGAATTGAAGGTTGGGTTGTGAAGGTCGATGGGGCCGGTCGGGGATGATAGTGGGTGGAAACCGACAGCCTTGGCAATTACGCAGTTAAGTAGTACTAAAGGTATCGGATATCGAACCACCAACTGGTCATGACCGTAAAAAAACGGGGTTGAATAAGGAGGAGAACGAGGAGAGCGGAGAGAATCTCCGGAATAAATTATTACCTTGAATTGGAAGAAAGGAAGAAGGGGGGGGGGGGAAATGAAATATAATATAATAAAAATAAAAATAAAAGGAATTAAAATATAATATCTAATAAGAATGTGTTCCAATTCTTTTTTTTTCCCTTTCTTCTTCTTCTTCTTTTTTTTTTTTTTTACAGAAACAGAAAAACAAAAGTATAGCAAGAAAAAAAAAAGATAAAAGTTTCAGGGAGAGACAAGCAAGTGTGAGTTAGAGTGATTTTGAATAGATTATTAGTTGGCCCCATTGGGTATTCAGGAAGAACTTCTCTGCAGCCTCAGGCATTCAAGCATCACGTTTTCTGCATATGTTCCTGTGCATCTTCCTGTTTAGGAAAGGTATACATATGGACATGTTCCTTCCTGTTGTACAACGCTTGGCCTCTTTCCTCCTGGCGTTTCCCACCTCAGCTGTTCAACCAAGGGTCCATGGTTCAATAAATATCGATGTCATTGTTCATCATCCCTTCCCTAAATTGTCCTCTTTTACACTGTCGGTGTTTTTTTTTTTTTTTTTTTTTTTTTTTTTTTTTTTTTTTTTTTTTTTTTTTTTACTTCACCTCGTTTAGTCCACATTATCTCTAACTCTACAGAGTTCTTTATATAGCCCTAATCAAAGTACAGTTTCTCATATAATAAGTAAAACCCTTAAAAAAACAAACAGAGAGTCTTACTCGAAATATCAATATCTAGCCTGCATGATGGGGTAATGTAGACATGTTTTGGAGGAGCCATGGATCATATTGTCATTTTGCTGCGTGACCAGCATCATTTTGACAAGTATTCGACGTATTACACATGAGGTGATTTTTCAATACTTAAATCGTTCTTTCCCCCTAGATTCCACAACATCTTCCTCTTTCAAATTTGTCCATCCAAAAAACATCTACATCCAAAAGTCAAATCTATAAACACATCTCTCTATACCACACAGCGAACTCTACTAAATCTACATCCAGCAAAAATGACATCTTCAAGAGAACAACACAGCAGTCTCTTCAAGAGCATCGTCAGTCGAGTAAGCCATCTCGTCGGACGAGCTCAGCCTGAGAACAAAGTCTCAGACGGGACATGCCCGTCTCCCTCAGCCCGTAAACATGCAAGGGAGGTGGCTCATACCGTCGGCCATTACCTTGCAGCGATCGGTGGCGCAAGTCGGGCTGGTATGCCCGTATGCGATGATAACCCGAAGACGAAACTGCAAAGGCGCATCGATACATACGGGTAAGTGTCCTTTCCCCAGCGCGACAAGGAAGGCAGAGAATGCGGGGTACTGACAGATGATCCTACGCTAGTCATTTGATCGACTATAGATCGGAGATCGTCTCCCTTACGCGGCCATCCCGCTGATGGGGAAACAGCTCAGCCTAAGGGGATGAACACTGTTAGGGCTGGAGTTGCGTGAATGGTTCGATGTATGCATCGCAAATTTGCAGATGTGTTAGCATTTCTAGCTTGCCGCTTATCCTGTTTCAATTGTTAACAATAAACCATACACATGACTTTGATAACATGTCATGCATTTTTCAAAAGAAAAGAGCGCTTGAAATTGTTGTGGTTCAGGGCTAGGTCATGGATTGTCACTGGAACATCAACCATACCAAGAAAAATAGCAGCAAAAAAAAAAAAAAAAAAAAAAAAAAAAAAAAAAAAAAAAAAAAATGTATTGGCGGGCAGACCATCGGTTTGAATATGGAGGTAACGTGTAGCATATCCTTCTCTTAGGGCGATGGCATGAACACCTCGTGTATTTTGTCCTGTATCCCGCAAGATATCTTATAGTAGTCCATCATAGGAATAACATGCGCTTTATAGTTATAAGTTCTCAAACCAGAAATTCATAGTCTATATGTAAGAGTTACAGTTCATCTTTGAAAATTTCCTTACTCCCCTCTTCCGACTGCTCAGCCACCGGTTGCTCCTCCGGCTTTTCCGTTGTGCCTTGCTGTTGGCGCTCTGGGACCTTTCTTTCCGGTTGAGCCTTCTCTTGGGGCGTTTTTGACGTAGGCTTTTCCGCAGTAGGAGTTTCTGTCGTAGGTTTCTTTGCCTCGGTCTTTTTCGTCGCAGTAAGGCTTTCCTCCGAGGCGTCTGTCGCATTGTCGTCTTCTTCGTCTTCATCATCAACGGTATCCACTATGCCTCGTAGTTGGCGTTCACCATTGGCCGTGACAATTTCAAGAGTCCAGTCCTTGCCTTGAGCAAGTTCCTCGAGTCGACTCTTCAGAGTCTCGATCTTTTCAGAATCAAGTCCCAATTCCTCCAACTGAGGCTGAGTCAATTGCTGCACTTCATCATTTTCACGCTTGGCCACGATTTCCACCTTCTCCTCACCCGCAGATGCCACGCGCCCTTTTTCTATCTGTTTACCCTCGGACCCGACCAACTTCTGGGCTCCCACTTCAATGTCTCCAACAATAGGATACTCTGATGTAGCAGAGGCTGACTCGACTAGTTTCTGAGCAAGATGATAGCTTTGCATCGCCTCCCACTCAGGAATTTTCTCAGGGGTCAGAACCTGCCGGCATTCGATTGAATGTACCTCCTCTTCTTGTGGAGGTAGGAAAGCGACGTCATTGCATAGGCGTGGTGTGTAGATTACCATCAAGTAAGAGCAGGTGGTAAGCTCCTTGATCCAGCCTATCCGGTCGGTGGATTGTGGGTGACAATGGAACTGGACTTCGATCTTTCGGTTCTTCCCTGTTAAATCACACTTAGTACCGCCGTCCAGGTGCTGCACCAAGTATCGCGATCCGCCTTGTGTCTGTAACCTGGCGACATCGGTTGTCGGTTTCTTGCGCTCAGTTTCCGCATCCTCCTCCTCACTGGACCGGGGGAATCGACCCAAAATGAATGAATGCGTCGTCGGATCCTCCATTGGAGGGTAGTTAGGGATGCCACCCCCGGAAGGCAGCGCGTGGAATTGTTTAATCTGGTTCTTGTAGCAGAAAGAGTAGGACCACCAGCCTGAGACGTAGTACATACACTTCCCTTCCATTTCGCGCAAAAGCTCCAGACCACGATCCGTCGCCCGTGCCAGCTCGTGTTTCTCTTCTGCCTCGCTGGACCTTAACGTCCCATTTGTCCCATTTCGACTATCGTCCTCCACTTGCGGGATCTGGCAAAGGAACCGTTGGCCATGAAGAGTCAACTCTTCGTAGGCGAGCCCATGTTCCCCCTTTCTGTGATGGCCATCCTCCTTCGCCTCATTTGTACGGTCTCGTAAATGCGCCTGGGACTTTTGTAGGGATTGTCCCTGTTCCTCTCCGAACACGGGGGCGGGCCCTTGCGTTTGAAGCAGCTCTTTCGCTTGGGAGTCTAGAACATATTCATCGGGGAAAAGAACTTGATACTAGAAGTGCAAGAACAGTTAGTAAGCGCAATTCTCACAGGCATCGAGTTTCGCGATGGACCGGTAGTGAGATATACTTGAGGAAATGCGAGTAGGTCGTCGTGTATATTGAAGGTTTTCTTATTAGCAAACGCAGTCGAGCTGGCACATGCCAGCGCTAGCAGAGATACTACAACCCGGTTGCGCCGAGCCATGGCTGTCAACTCTGGTACTCTGTACAATTGCTCTTGGTCGTTGCTGGCCTAGGCGCGTCACTGGCGATCTGGCCTTAAGTAACTTTCCCGCCGGAACGCGGAAGACGTCTGTAGGGATTTAGACAATGTGAATAGGCGATAATTTAATATATGGTGTATTATGATGAGAATTTTAAGAAAGATAGAAAGTTGAATTGGTTATAGTGACTATACGGGAAAGATCATACTAGTAGAGAGGCCGAGGGAGAAGCCCTCGCGACATAGCAATATGACAGCTGTGAAGAACAATCGGGGGCGTTTAGAAGTTCCCGCCTTATCACCACGTGCCAACTGTTCAAAATGAACAAACATGGGGGTTTCACCCAACAATCCCCCTTGTTTTTCATTTCATCAATTTATTTGTAGCACTTCAACTAGCAACTCAATCGTATATGTAGGTATTTCTGAGATATTGTCTGGATCATATCACTAATCCTAGAACAAGACAGATGCAATGAAAAATATATGACTTTTTCTAGAACCACTCCAACTGTGCAACATGGTACGGAGTAGAGTCAGGAGACACTAAGCAATTACCCACAATATTCCGAGATGAACCCAAGGCTTGCCCGGACAATGATGGAGAAAGCCGAATGAATCTTAGCAATTGCTGAGGTGAAACTGAGTAAGTCACCAATAAGAGGCAACGAGACCCACTGAATCAGCAATTGGAAATCCATGACGCAAAGAATACCTGCCGGATCAGGACTAGCGCCCTGCTGACCGGGGTCTTTGTCAGCTTTGTCATCTGCTGCTCATGCGCAGAAAAGTAAATCTATGCGAATATCCAGATGCTTATTAGTCGATTATAAGAATTGACTAAAGGCTCTCGTTCCAATGGCTCCAGGAATTTCTACTACGTTCTCGATCTTCAATTTCATTGTATAAATATCCGTGTTCTGCGCCGATGAAGCTGCTTCTCTCGTTTTTAATCGCAATCACTGCAATCCTACTATCTCTATACTCAAACAATCTCAAAACCTTCCTATCGTACATTCAAGAAGAGGCTTCTACTCGTTTAACCAGTACGACAACTAAAACCAACATCACCAACACAATACCTCCAAACACAGACTTCACCACAGCCCCAACCGGCAAAATGGCCGTTCCCCGCGCAATCTGCCAAGCATTCCTCGCCATCGAGCAAGCAGAAGGCGCCGGCGCACGAGTCCGCCGTTCAATCGGAACCGCCAAGCTGCGCAATTTCAGCCCCTTCCTGATGCTCGACCACTTCACAATCGGCAAGGGCGCAGGATTCCCCGACCACCCCCACCGCGGCCAAGAAACCATCACCTACCTGCTATCAGGCGGCGTCGACCATGAAGACTTCGCCGGAAACAGGGGCACCATCGGACCGGGCGATCTCCAATTCATGACCGCCGGCCGCGGAATCATGCACGCGGAAATGCCGCACGAGAACCCCGACGGCAGCCCCAACGTCGGCATGCAGCTGTGGGTCGATCTCCCGAAGCAGCTCAAGATGTGCGAGCCGCGGTACCGCGATCTCCGCGCCAGTGAAATCCCCACCGCCACCGTCGACGACGGCCGTGTCACCGTCAAAGTCATCTCCGGCCAGTCGCATGGCGTCGACTCCGTCCGCGATCTAGCCTACACCCCCGTCTGGCTTCTAGATGTCACCGTCCGCCCCGGCGGCCGGCTCGCACAGGCTTTGCCCAAGGGCTGGAACACGTTCGCGTACACCCTCTCCGGAACCACGATCTTCGGATCCAATGACGCCACACAGGTCGTGAAAGAGTACCACAATGTCGTCTTCGAGCAGAGCGGCGATTACGTCGAGGCCTCTGTCCCAGATAATGCAGAGTCCGAGTCCCGGTTCATCCTGGTTTCGGGCCAACCGCTCGATCAGAAGGTCGTCCAGTACGGACCTTTCGTTCTGACTAGCCAGGAAGAAGTCTACCAGGCCATGCTCGATTACCAGACTGCTTCGAATGGTTTCGAAAGAGTTCGTGGATGGGAGAGTGAGATCGGCAAGAGAATGGCATGGTAATCACTTGACCATGTAATTTGTTGGGATTTATTTTGTACATTGTATGATACTCATGTTGGCGTTTACTTTGCTTTTTTATTTGTTTCTTACCTTGTTTTCCATGGAATATATAGAAACCCGTACAGGAGTATGGTGTTGAATGACAGATTAGTTAGAAGATAATGTTGATTGTTCAATTCGTTTTACTAATTCGAGACTGGCCTATAAAGTAGGGAAGAAAATCTACACTGGAGTCTGTTTTTCGTAACATTTTCATATTGATATCACAGCACGTAACACACGCAATATGACAAAAGCTCTAGAGGAGATGCAAGATTAAAAGATGGAAAGAAACGGTTCCGGCCCAAATCAAGAAAAGAAAAACAGAGACGTGAATAGTCTCGAATCAACACTGTTCCAGACCATCGCGGGTGGATAGCCAAGCGACCCGCCTGCGTCTGATGTAGATCGTCGTTAATTCACTCGCGCATTCAGATATATCTTACAGGGCGTGCATTACGCCTCTCCTCAATATCGAGGATGGTGGAGTTTGTTTCGGTGTGCTTACTCCATCATGAACTGCTGGAGGTACGCTTATTTCGCGAAGTGGAGGTCATAGCCCAGCCACCTCCGAGCGTTTACACCGGCGACATCCAAGCCGGGAGTACCGTAGGTCAAGGGAGCGTAGAACCAGAATCCCCAGATGGTGACCGCCAGAATCGAAAGACTGGCGATCCAGCCAGCAACGAGAGACTTACGGCCCATGCGCTCCTTGGCTGTGATGAAGTGACCGGGGCCAGCAGACTTGGACTTGCCCGACGGGTCAGCCTCGCTGTCTGGCTTGATGGTTGGGACTGGCGAAAGGTTGAAAATGAACTCGACCAGAGCGCCTGTGACGAGACAGGAAGCTAAGTGCGCTGGCAGATAGTGGTGCAAGAAACGCTGACGACCCATCAGCCAGAAGGGGAAGTAATGGGCGCCCCAGCAAAGGAACAAGAAGCCCGTGCTGTTGTACAGGCGGGAGCGGGCACCAAGTCCCCAGACTAAAAAAGCAGTATGTTAGTTTCCAGCTTCGTATCGGCATTGACTATCCCGCGGGATCACTTACTTTCTTCAACTGCATCGACTCCGCGTCGCAGGGACAGCTGGTCGGCACCAATGACTCCGGCGAAAACAGCCAACAAGCTGCTTGCGATCCACCATCCGATCGGGTTACCAAGGAAGTAGATCTGTTCCCGGGTGTCGTTCTTCGTCCAGAAGCTAACACCACGAAGGAGGAAAGGCCACTGGAAGGGCTCGCTTGCGTATGGGTGGCTACTGGTCAAAGCATTGTTGTGGAAGAACATGGCGCGCTGCAGCTCGAGGTATTTGCGAAGGAAAGGCAACTGTTTAACCTTGCGCTCCTCCTTGACAAGGCGAGGGCTGTCCTCTCCCAAAGACTCGATCGAGTCCACGTACCAAAGATTGCTGTTCTGCACCAGGTTCTTGTTGCCGTTGATCTCAGCTTGCTTAAAACCCCATTCGGGCAAAGGAGTTGTGTGTGTCCACATGGCGACGCGCGTGGGGTAATGGACCAGTTTGAAGTGGCTGGACAAAGTCCTGAATTCTTGCCCGGCCTTGGCATTCTCGATCTTGATCTCAAACAAGGTCTCGTTGTACCTTTCGCCGGTGGCCACATCCTTGGGAACAGTTGTAAACTCCTGGTTGGTCGGATAGAAAGGAGATGCGACATCGTGAGTCAGGAGGTAAGAGTCTGTACCCAAGTGGTAGAGCTGGACAAGATCGCCATTATGAACGCTGTGCTCCTGACCATCCTTGTCTTCCAGAGGAACAGTGGGCAGGATTTGCCAGTTGTTGTTTGTGTCGTTAAAGGGGTAGCCGGTCACCTGCTGGCCTTGACTGGAGATACGTCCATCATCATAGCGCAGGGGGTACTTTTCCCAGTGGCTGTGCAGGAATACCTTGGTATCTTTGTGCTTCATGGTAATTGTGTCAAAATACTGGATACCGACAGACTGGGCTGACAAGGCGTTGTCGCTGAGGGTCTCCTGGAACTCAGGAGTCATGAAATCATCACCGGGACCGGAGCGATTGAGGATAGCGAAATGAACTTGGAACCAGAACAAGTAGAAGAAGAAGGGCACCACGATGAGGGCAAAGGAACGCGCGGCGAAGTGCTTGGTCCATTCCGCCATGCTGAGCGCACCGGCAGGACGCCTGATATCCAACAGGTTCCACAAGTCGACCACGACCGCAGCGCCAATGGTAACGAAGGTGAACACACCGACATACTTAGTAGAGATAACGCAGCTGAGCGACACACCGGTCAACAGAAGCCACTTCCACCATTTGCGCCCGAAAGCTTCGTGGCGCAACTTGTAGAAGCGAACGTAGCACAGGATGCTCAAAGCCATCGTAATCACTAGGGTGGCGTCTAGGAGGATCAATCTGTCCTCTCCAATGTGCGCATTATCGAAAAGAACAAGTCCAGCAGCCAACACACAAGCGGGCAGCGAGTAGCCGGACTCCCACATGATCAAGAAGACAATCGGGATTGTTAACGCGCCGAGGGTCGCGGGCAAAGCACGAAGGGCGACATAGGGAACCTTGTTCTCGATGTACGAATCGCCGATGTTATCGAACAAAAAGTGACCATCATAGCCGACCAACCAGCCGACTAAAGCGAACAGAAGCTTGCCGAACGGGGGGTGAACGTCGAAGAAGTACGTGCGTTGCAGGTAATAGGAGGCGAACTATAGCACAGGGTCATGTTAGAAAAATAAGGCTCGTTCCCGCAAACCATGTAACATCAAAGGCTTACCTTTCCAAAATGCACCTCATCGAAGACAACTTCGTCAGGGTAGGAAATTCTGTAGAAACGGGTGACGAATGCCAGCACAGTCAGAATGGTCATGGCCAGCCTATAGTCCCATTCTGACTGAGGCTTGGGGGTTACACCCGAGTTTGTAGAGAAAGGAGAGGAAACATTGTCTGAAGGCACCGGAGAGGCCTCCTTCTTTCCGCCTCTCTTCCGGAGAGGCGGCGAAGAAGAGGAAGACATGCTCAGTATCTAAAGGATAACAATTTCAAAAAGACTACTGTCTAATGCACGGCAATTAGGTTAGCTCTAGAGAACAACAAACAATGAAAAAGAGTTGAAAGAGAAGACCATGATGCGACCACTTACAATGATTATTCAAAGAGAGGACATGATAGAAAAGAAAGGATTTGTTTAAGGAGGATTGTCTCAAGGAGAGGGGAATTGGCTAAGTTCAATTGATTGCGTGTCTTTATCCATACAAAACACGCGGAACGGAAGAAGGCGGTGATCCGAACTTTATTTATTTTCTTATGAAAAATGTGAAACTATTTTTGTTTTTTTAGGGGCTTTTTTTTTCTTTCTTGTTTTCTATATTTAACTTATTTAACTTATTTAATTGCCGACCTCCACTAATCTTATGCACAGTCCAAAATTAACATTGAAGAATAAAAAGTAAAGGTTAATATATGTGGATATCCGATAATGCAATATAGCAATAATGCACGTTAGACGCTCAAACGACATCATTGAAAAGTTAACACATTTGAAAATTGACAAAGTAATGCCCTAAAGGTCCTCGAAGTGAACCGAGAAGGGAAAAAAAAAAGAAAAAAAGAAAAAGAAAGCATACGTCCGTAAACAGCTCTTTCAGGTATATACATCATTCACCCATTAATCGTAATCAGACACGTTCAGTAGCTCCAGCTCCGTTTTGACAAGCGTTTGGAATTCGGCCCGAGAGATCCCAGTAGCTTTCGCAAGGCGGAATAAACTCTTGATATTCGAGCTGATGTGCTGTTTGACTCCAACTTCACATGCAGACTGATTCTCCGCCTCTAGCTCTAGCTTAGCGACAGCTTCAGAGCTAGCGGACGAGATAGAAGAGGGCCGAGGATGGTTCAGCGCCGTATTGTTACGTTCAGCACCATTGGAAAGAGGCGCATGACTAGGGTCTTCGCCACCAGGTTGGGCTTTGAGAAGATTGGCCAACAGATCTCCAGATAGCGAGGAGGGCCCCAGCTCCGATTGTTCCTCCTCCGGATCATGGCTGTCCATTGCGGGTTGTACCTCGGCATATCGTGAGAAATAAGACGCTTCGGATGTATCCTGGTGTTGAAGCGAAGATTGTGGGTTAGGAGCCGGTGTCTTAACTGACGGAGTCCTTCCCGGAGTTGCATCATATTGGGCCCAATAATCGTCATCATCATCATCTTCTTCTTCCTTGGTCTTGGCGGCTTGTTCATCCTTCTCTGCTGCTCGCAAAGCATCCTCCATCAGTTGTTCCTTGGCATGTGCGTTTGCTTCACCGATGGAAATTGACCAGACGCCATCGCTATCTTCATTGCCCTCCTGGGGCAGGAGTTCGGCAACCCGCCATCCGGGGCCACCTCCTTCCTGATCATTGGGACACCACAGATATACAACTTTCAACCGGTAGTCAGGGAGAAGTACTCGCGACTGAAGCGTCTCATCATCCACTCGCTTGTATCGCACAGGGATTTCATCTGGGAGCTCGATCTCTCCGGACACGGGATGGGGTTCGAATTCGGTCTCATCTATCAAGGAATGAAGATGGTCCGCTTTCCCTGCATCCCAACAAAGTAGTCGCGACCATGATTCACTCGCAGAGGTAGAAACGGAACTGAGAATCTTAACTCGCTGGCGTAATACTGGCGATAGTAACGGCAGAAGTGCGGGAGGGGGCTGTGGTGATACGAAAGCTGTTGGGAGACAAGCAAGCAAAGGAGGGAGTAAGGTGCGAGGTTCAGGAGGAGTAATGAGTTCAACCATTGTGACTGATATATTATTTTATGTCACCTGTCAGGAAAGGTTAATGATAAGGAATGCTGCGTTTTAGTAGAATATTAGTGATGTTCAAGGGTATAAAAAACTTTCGTTGGCGGTGAAAACTGAGTGAATAGAAGGTCGAGAGAGAAAAAGAACATACCCCGCAAGCCATCCATAAGCGCCG
>ML742150.1:0-31734 GCA_009193465.1 Aspergillus avenaceus | reverse complement strand
AGAATCGGATATGTACAGATAATCAAGTAACACTTCGAGAGAGAAAAAAAAAAAAAAAGAAAAAGGAAGAAGAAGTCCCTGTAAAGAAGAGTAAGTGATCAAGCACATAAGCATCACTAAAAGGAGTAATCCCCTTAAAACTACTACACTGTACTACCACCAGTCGGAGGAGAGGAGATTGCTCTGCATGGCTTTCGCTCTCTAAAGGTTCTAATTGATTGTCTCCCTTTCGCCCGAACGTGGGTCAAGGTTTGCGGGGTCACGGATTCGAGCCACATTTCCCATAATTCCCATAGATTTTACTAGTTTATCGGTGTCGGTCTTTGTCAGATCGGCGGAAATTGCTGATGAAGAGAGAGAGAGGGGAGAGAGGGAAATTCGGTGGAGTATTGAAAAGCAAAGGAATGAATTCTCCGTTAGAGCTTTTTTTATTTTCGGCGAAACCCTCGTTTCGATCGGCGGAGTTAAAGAAAAGAAAGCATGGAAGTTCCTTGAATTGATTAATAATATTCATTTATTTTATTGTGATGATTATTTTTAAGGGACATTTGTTGAGACACAACATATTAAATAGTAGCTCTTTGACCTCGTGTATCTATATACCTGGAGACGTTTTCACAGATTAATCTGTATACGATGATTGTAAATTGCAAAATCTGACTAAGATGAACAATGTGCTGTATAAATACGATCACAACAAATCAATAAAATAGCAAATCCATTTTCTAAAAGCAGACAAACTCACTCATTCTTCACTCTAGCTATCAAAATGCATACTTTCACTCAGAAGGGATTATCCTTTGCTGCC
Source organism: Aspergillus avenaceus (assembly GCA_009193465.1). Lineage (NCBI taxonomy): Eukaryota > Fungi > Ascomycota > Eurotiomycetes > Eurotiales > Aspergillaceae > Aspergillus > Aspergillus avenaceus. The sequence goes on along the minus strand of ML742150.1, from coordinate 30,926 downwards.
TCCTAAGCTGAGCTGTTATTGCAGATCTCTCTTTTCAGCTGACCAGCAGAAAGCCAGCTTGTGATAGAACCCCACACACCTCTGGCCCCTCTACGGAGTATATTGGCATCGAAACTTCTAGATACTATGAAATATCTCGCGGTGATGGTGGATGCAAATCCATTTATCACTAACATTCCCGATTTGAGATGGATGGGTTTTGACAAACCCTAATTCGAGGCTCTTTTTAGCAAACAACCAAAAAGATACTATTACCAGTGGCCCTCAGCATCTTCCAATTGCTATCAACTCACCATCTAAAATCACGGAATTGAATGGTGTGCGTGGCGAAGGAACGTGCATTAGCCTGCAGATAAAAGATGCAGATTTAGTTAGTATTCCGATAAGCTGACTCCGGCCGTCACTCGCGTCCCACATGCTTTTTTTGGGCCCGAAATTTACCGTTCCTTGATAGAATGACCATGGAACAATAAAAGTCTCTCTCGTTGTGACCGAGAATAAACAATCCACTTCATGATGATGGAAGAAAAAACTGCGGGGGCAGTGTCGGCCTCCCACGCCTCGCAATGGGCACCGGATCGTGAACCCCCAAGTGACCAGCTTTCATTGAACATTAGTTCCCCGGAAGAATGGAAGGAAATGGAGCGAACGCTTCGATGGAAGGTAGATCTGCGCCTTTGCAGCATTGCAGGTATACTATGCAGTCTTAACCTTCTCGATTCGGGCATCCTTTCGTCGGCCTCGGTGACAAGCATGTTCAGCGACCTGGACCTGCAAGGCACCCGGTACTCAGTCTCGATTTTCATTTTCACTATAGCTTCCGTTGTCTTTCAGCTCCCCTGTACAGTTGCCGTGCGCTTGGTTGGGCCGCGGATTTGGTTTGCATCCATTACATTCTGTTTCGGGCTGTTGACTCTGTGCACGGCATTCGTGCAGACGTGGCAACAACTCATTGCGCTTCGTGTGCTGTTGGGTATGGCAATGTCGGGCATATACCCCGGGCTGACCTACTTAATCAGTACATGGTACACGCGAAAAGAGCAACAGCTGAGATTTGCCTTTCTCCAGTCAGGAGAGGTCACCGTGCTGGCCACCGGCACGATTGTCAATTATGGCCTGAATCATTTAGATGGCAGGTCGGGACTAAGAGGTTGGCGATGGATGTTCCTCGTTCAAGGGCTCATTACTTGTGTCATGGGGATTGCCACGTACTGGTGGATGGTTGACTTTCCCGAAAAGGCTCACCAGAGCTTTTGTTTCCTGTCCGAGCAGGAGACGCAGCTGGCCATACGCCGCATCGAGATAGATCGGAACGATGTCGTACCAGAGCCGTTCTCGTGGCGCAAAGTTGCCGTCCATTTTCTGGATCCCAAGCTGTACGGATTCGCGTGTATGTTCTTCATACTCAACTTGGTCTCGACGGCGCTGGCGTACTTCCTCCCAATCATTCTACAATCGGGAATGGGATTTTCCAGTAATGCGGCTATTATACTTTCCACTCCGGTATGTACCAAGTCATGGCCCATGTTCCGAACATTCGCACACAGAAAGCTCACATAACAAGCCATACTATTGGTCGGTCATTCCCGCTCTTTTTACCTCTCTAGTGGGAGACACCTACCGGTTGCGCGGGCCCATGATCACCTTCAATGCTCTTTGTCTCATAGCCGGCTTCCTGATGTTCGGTCTCCCCTCCTCGACTCAGGTGGCTGTACGGTACATCGGGACCTTTCTGGCCACGGGGGCATATGTCTCCAATTGGGCCGCACTAAACGCCTTCATGGCGAACAACGTGGTAGGACAGTGGAAGCGAGCCACCACGGCAGCTGCAGTGTCAGCCTGTAATGGACTAGGCGGAGTAGCAGGCAGTTATATTGTTCGACAGCAGGAAGCCCCGCAGTATCAGACTGCTGTGTGGGTCTCAGTCGGGTGAGTGATGGTCCTGCTCCCAGATTGAATTGAAGCTGATGGTGTAGCTCGCATATTCTTATGATTGTCCTGGTTGGCGTGTTTACTTTGTCATTTTATATCTGCAATAGACAGCAGAAGCGTGGAATGCGAGTTTTGCAAGATCGGGTAGGTCTCTCATTCACAGCCGATCTGACATGTCATTTGTTAACCCGTACAGGCCAACTTCCGGTATACGTACTGAGACGGTATTCCACTATGAAGATCGTCTTGTTTCCCAGTGCTCTTCACGAGGAGCACATTATAATTTCTACCTCTGGTGTGAGTCAGCACTGCCGGTTGAGAGAGTTGAGAATGTGTGTAACTGAATAATGGAATAAATAACCCTGGTTAATGAGGGCAGTTGGAGGATCACCGAGTAAAACGAGCTTGAACGACTTATACTGTATAATTCTAGGAATGATATGCAACTGGCTTGATAATTGAAAGGAAAATACTGTTCTATGTACAATTTAAATGCTCTATATATTCAATCACACCATCACAGCTCCACAAATTCTCCCCGGAGAAACTCATCCTTCTGAATCTCCGCTAAATAACCCTCAACCTTACTCGTCAATACATCAATCTCGTACCCAAAGTACTTATACGCCGCCTTTCCAGGCAAACTATGTCCGAACCGCTTGATACACACCCCGGCATCGGCATACCGCTCCCATCCATTGGGCGCATAGGGCTCAATAACAACAGCAGGGATGCCACGATGTCTCTGCAGCACGGAACGCTTATACTCGCGCGACTGCTGCTCGAAGATGCGCTGACAGGGGAAGCTGATCACACGTGCAGCGATGCCCTTCTCGTTCAGGTTCTCGGCGACTTCAAGCGCGAAGGACAATTCTGCGCCGACGCCGATTAGGGTTACGACAGCGTTTTCGGTCTCTTGGAGAACGTAGGCGCCTTGGAGGACGCCGTCGCGACGGGTCTGTTTCAATTGGGGCAGGGCGTGACGCGATGTCGAGATTATAGTGGGCGTTTTCTTGGATTCGATGGCCTTGATCCATGCGCCTGCTGTTTCTTCGCTGTCGCCTGGTCGGATGTAGAGAAGGTTGGGCATGGCGCGGTACAGGGCTGCCAGTTCGATGGGCTGGTGTGTTGGGCCGTCTTCGCCCATGCCGATTGAGTCGTGAGTTGCGCAGTGGATGATCTGGAGATGCTGTAGGGCTCCCATGCGCACGGCTGGTGCGGCATATAGGTAGAACATGAAGAATGAGGATGTGGTGGGGATGAACGTGTTGGGGGCATAGGCGGCTAGACCGTTGGAGATGGCGCACATGGCGTGCTCGCGGACACCATAATGGATGTATCGGCCGGAGTAGTCGCCGTTGATCTTGCATGTGGTGCGTAGATCGGGCTGTGAAGTCAGTAGGTGTAGTGAGCTGAATGAATGGAGGACTTACATGTTGGAAGTCCACTTTGCCGGGCCAGATCATGTTCACGGATGGTGATAGATCGGCGGTGCCGACCATGAAAGACTCGATTTCTTTGGCAATGGGGTTGAAAACCAGACCCGATGAAGCGCGCGAGGCAGTAGGTTTCTCTGGAAAGCTGGTAGGGATGAGGTCCTTCCAGTTGGGTGGCAATTCTCCGCGCATGCGGCGTTGGAATTCAGCACCGAGCTCGGGGTACTCATTGGTATATTGCTTTACGAGGTCGTTCCATGCCTGGACAATGGATTCTCCTCGGGATGGGAGGTCTTCAAAGAACCCGCGCACAGCTTCACTAATGACAAAATGGTCGTCGGGGTTGAAACCGTTGTCCGTCTTCATTTGAGCCACGTTCGGAGGACCAAATGCAGCACCATGGGCCGCTGCCTGCCCTGCAACATTGCTACCAAGGCCGATAACTGTCCGGACGTTGATGAATGTCGGCTTCTCCGTCGCTGCGCGAGCTGTCTCTAGCGCTTTTACGAGCCCTTCGATATCGTAGCAACCATCTTCGACGTCAATGACGTCCCATCCGCTAGCGCGCATCTTGGCGTTGATGTCTTCGGTGTTTGTTAGGTCGACTGATCCATCACAGGTGATCTGGTTATTGTCGTAGATGACAGTAAGGTTGTTCAGCTTGAGGTGACCGGCGTAAGAGATGGCCTCTAAGCCGACACCTTCCTGAAGACAGGCGTCTCCGATCATGCACCAGGTGTGGTTGGACACGATGTCATAGCCCGGACGATTGAACTTCGCTGCCAGGTTTTTGGTTGCCATAGCCAAGCCAACCGCATTGGCGACACCTTGGCCCAGGGGGCCGGTGGTAACTTCGATGCCCTCATGTTCAATCTCCGGGTGGCCGGGGCAAAGTGCATCGGCACGGTCCGAATGGTAGGACTTGAGCTGGTCAAATGTCATGGCCTTGTATCCTGTGAGATGCAGGAATGTATACTGGAACAAACAGGTGTGTCCATTGGATAGAACGAAGCGGTCTCGGTTAAAGTAATCGGGAGTGTGTGGAGCATAGCGCATAACATATCGCCAGAGAGCGACACCGATGGCAGCCATGCCAATGGCACCTCTATTTATCGTAAGCATTTTGATTGCGCAATATTGGAACCTTGAATTACCCCGGGTGACCTCCACCAAATTGTTGACATAAGTCCGCTATCAGTAGTCGAAAAGTCTTTAATACAAGATCATGGTCCTTGGAGAGTTGTTGTAGCAGCGGCAAGGCAGATTTACCGCTGCCGTTGACGGTCACTGGACGAATAACCATTGTATATTACTAGTGACTTTATAAAATTGTCTGTAAAAAAATGGTTTATACTCTAAGACAAAGAGACCTTAATTTATAAGTTCGACGACTCTCGAGTGACTTCACCAGACTATACGGAATATACTCATACAGGTAGGATGAAGCATCTTACCGAATTAGGCAAGTCGAGGCACTTTTGACTAGAAGAGGAAATCAACCAAGTCCACTTGTCAACACCTGACAATTCACAATCTGGACTGCTGGTGGCTCCAATTGCCATCTTAATTTCTTTACAATGCTACCCCACTATACCCCATATTCCAACAGACAGTCTCTTTGTCAATGGAGACAATATTATAACACCCGCCGAGTTCCCCACTGGGGTTCTCATCACATACTCTCTCATCTTCTCTCCTCTGTTCATATTCTTATTATATTCCGTTTAAGTAACAAAAAAGAAATAATAATCGCTTACAATGGCGCCCTCATTTCTCGATCCTCAGCTCAGTACCCCAATAACAACTACGAAACATACAGCCGACACTCTTGCTACACCTCTACCCAATCCTTCGCTTCAAGTCACAGCAGACCATAACCTCAAATGCGTCAATGCTCCAGTATATGCGCCGAAACATGGAGAAGTCTTACTTCAGATCAAAGCTACCGGGATCTGCGGGTAAGCATCTTCCTCTCGGGCACCGAAGCCTCGCTGACATTGGATGTAGGTCAGATCTCCATTTCTGGAAGTCCGGTCGCATTGGCGAATTGATCTTCATGGGCGACTGTATTATTGGGCATGAAGCCGCAGGCGTTGTGCTGAAATGTGGCGATGGGGTATCACACCTGCGTCCTGGTATGTTTCGGCTAACTCTGCTCGCTTTACGCAAACAATAATAACGGGAAAATAGGTGACAGAGTGGCCGTTGAGCCCGGTGTACCATGCGAAACCTGCTTCCTTTGCAACGATGGCCGCTACAATCTCTGTGAAGATGTTCAGTTTGCTGGAGTATACCCCTACGCTGGAACTATGCAACGATACAAAGTTCACCCAGCGAAATGGGTGCATAAGTATGTTTCCCATTTATAATGCTAATAAGCTGCTAATACATTTTAGGCTACCCGACAACACCACCTACGTTGAAGGCGCTTTGCTCGAGCCCCTCTCCGTTGTCATGCGCGGAATGCAAGTGGCTGGTCTGCAACTCGGTCGCGGCGCCGTTGTCTGCGGTGCTGGTCCAATCGGATTGATCGCATTAGGAGCAGCGCGGGCCTCTGGTGCTCATCCTATCGTCATCACAGACCTCGAACCAGCTCGACTAGCTTTTGCGAAGGAATTTGTGCCGAGCTGCATCACATACCAGGTCGACAAATCTTTGGATGCGGAGGGTAATGCAAAAGCCATCCGTGCACTGTTCGGGAAGGAAGAATACTTCGCCCCAGAAACCGTCCTCGAATGTACTGGAGTAGAAAGCAGTGTCTGCACTGCATGTTATACAGCTCGCAGGGGCGGCGCTGTGGTCGTCATCGGTGTGGGGAAAGCAGTGATGAATAACCTACCATTCATGCACATTTCCATGGCTGAGGTATGATCTAGCATCACTTTATTCCCGGAATAGCTCTGACTTACGATATAGATCGATTTGCGTTTCATCAACCGCTACCGCGACACCTGGCCGCCGGCGATTGCCTGTATGAGCGGCGGGATCCTTGACCTGAAGAAGCTCGTCTCGCACACATTCCCATTAGAGAAAGCTGCAGATGCACTGCAGTTGTGTGCCGATTCAAGCAAGCCGAGTATCAAGATCTTGATAGTAGATGAGGTAGATGCAACACTAGACGAGTGAATTCATATGTATACTAGAAGTCTATAGAATGCCGGAAACAATCAATAAAAAAACCAGTTAACCACTAAAGTACACAAAATCACTCACATCCAAATTGCATCTCAGCAAAATCACCCATAAACCCCCAAAAACAAAAGCAAACCCCCAACTCGAACCCCACCATTCACATCCCCACAACCCCATACCCATTAAATACTCGGCACCAGCCCAAACCGGCAACGGTGGCTATTCCTTCCTGTTTCGGTTGTTCTAGGTTGGACGAATTGCGGATATCATTGTGGGTCTGACCTGTCACGGGCCCACCCAGCCTTAGAGGTGTATTACTTTCCTGATTGGGGTTTGGAGGGTTCTTTATTTCTTTTCTTTCTTTGTTTGGGGATGTTTTGGTTTGGGCGGTTTATGAGGTAGATTTGTTCTGTGAGTAGGCGCGAAATAGGTGTCCTTGGTATGTATATTCTAATTTGATTGGGTGGGATAAATAGTATGTATAAGGCCAATTAGGATTGGCTTTGAGTATGTACACGGTGGGATTATTATGCTTACTCACGTCGTGTACTGTTCTACATACAAGGGCTAATATGCTGCTGAGTATGAGAGGGTTGGTATGAGGTGGTGTGGTTTTAATACTCGATGCTTTGCTTGATGGCGTCGTATATTCCTGCTCGCATGCATTAGTGGTCCGCTCGGTTTAACGCTAGAAAAGAGTCTTACTCGCGACATCTGGAAGAATAAACTTCTCATACTGTAGCCCTGTATGCGTACTCCACCCTGCTACCCGTTTGACCGGTGCCTCGAGTCGCAAGAACGCCTGATCCTGGATCGTAGCAGCGACCTCCGCGCCAACCCCGTAATTAATCATGCTCTCATGCACGACGATCGCTCGCCCGGTTTTCTTCACGCTATCGAGCACCGTCTGCCGATCCCACGGGTAGATCGTCCGTAAATCGATCAGCTCCACGCTAACGCCGAGGGCTTTCTCCGCGGCGGCGATGGCCGCCGAGCAGAGGTAGAGGGGCTGGCCGTAGGATACCAGTGTTACGTCGCTGCCGGGCTTGAGGACTTCTGCTTTGCTGAGCGGGATGGTGTAGTACTCGTTCGGGACGTGTTCTACTGCGGCACGGTAGAGGACTTTCGGTTCCATGAAGATTACGGGGTTGTTGTGCTCGAAGATGGAGGCTAGGAGAAGCCCTTTGGCTTGTGATGGAGAGCGGGGCACGACGACCTGGACACCCGGGACATGTGCGAAGAGCGCCTCTGGCGATTGGGAATGATACCTATTGCCGGGAGGGTCAGTTCTGGAGCGAATCGGACGGCAGAACATGAAACTTACAGAGCCCCGTGGCCAACCGCACCGCATGGCATTCGTACTACCATCCCACCCGCGTGTACTCCCGTCGCGCCCTCACGATACCTGAACTTAGCCGCCTCATTCACGATCTGATCGAACGCCGGGAAGACGTAATCTGCAAACTGAATCTCCGCGACCGGCTTCATCCCTTCCGCCGCGGCGCCAATGGCAAAGCCGACAATGCCTTGTTCTGTCAACGGGGTATTGAAAACACGCTCCGACCCAAATTCTGTCTGCAGATCCATCGAGCACCGGAACACACCGCCGAAAGCGACATCTTCGCCGAAGAGCATGACCTTGTCCGACTTGGCTAGGGCTGTCCGTAGCGCTGAATTGATGGCTTGGTAGAGATTTAGTGGTTTCGAAGTTGTAGAGCCGGGGAGGTCTAGGCTTTCTGATAATGACGATGAGGTGTGATGAAGGAGTGGAGTGGTTTTGTAGTCGATCGGGATGTTGAGTCGTGACGAGGGTGTTGCGGCGCCGGAGTAGAACCGGCGTGCTGGACGTATTAATCGCGGTAGGCGGAGGGATGACATTGTGTGGGGTGTGAAGAGATGGGAGTTTCGTTGAGTATAGGTTGGCCTAAATGGACTAAAAAGAAGAAGTACAGTTCTCCCCTTGATTTATATCGGTTTCCCCAGAATGCCATCATGCGGGGATTCCATCCGCTGGGGCTCCGCGAATAACCGAGCTCGGTGCCTGGATGCCTGGACCCTTCGCTATGTTTATCTTGACCGCGAGATCCCCATTGGTAGGATTTCGAATGCTCTTAGGTTTAGCAGGTTAGAGTGGGTACTTCAAATTTAGTGTTTATTGTTTATATAGTTTTATGACTTGGAATAAGTTATTGAACCTTTTTTAATGATTGGAATCAAAATCTATATATAAACACGATCAAGGTGCTAGACTATATTCTAGTCTGGACCTAGGAGCCAAAACACAAACCGTGACCTTATACAAACAAACGAAAAACACAGTAACATCATAATGTGTCAATTAAATAATTTATCCCCAGCTTCTATCATTCCAATATTTATATAAGCATGATAATCTAGAATTAGATCTAAGTACTTTTGCTTAAGGGCTATTTCAATCACCGAAGAGAGAGATCATACGACTTTAGTACCCTTTGATAAGAGCCAGGATGCATCTATCCAACTAATTGTTGTAGATAAAAAAGGTGGCGGCCCTTGTTCTCAGCAATTGGCAATATTGGTTACTCGGCACAACTTGAAATTCTAGGCTCTGTATAACTCACATGACTTCCACGGACAGACCGAAAACGCTTATGCCTGATGGCCATAGTACTGTAAAGATTACATTATATAATTGAAAGCAACCGAGTCTCATTGGGGGGTCGTATAGAGGCCAATCATCTATCTCACGAGAAATGAGAGCCGAAAGCGACTCATCTGAATGTATTTTTCAGCTCTGTTGCCAATCCTGTGAAACAGAATCCCATCACCACGACTATGTTTCACCGATGCCGGTAGATCTACACCAAAGTGACATCATGGCACTTATGTCGGGAACCAGGAATTCTAATCATTTGTTGATTGTGAAACCTGCAAATTCAACACTGTACAAATTCTAAACTTAGGGTTTGATAGAAACACTCAGGCTGGCCGAAAGTCTCACGTAGAATGCTCGTAGATCGACAAGAAGCAAATAATATGCATACCGATATAAATATCAGATCTTAAAGAATTTTGTTAGAGTGAAAATACAGTGCTACCGTTCCTTCCGCAGCCTCCGTGTAGCTAAACAGAACAACCGCTAGAAGGCCCTACAATCATCGAAGAAAGACAAGTTCAAGCATTCAAATTCCCATCATATACATAACATTAAGGTCCGCTGATAGCGCGATGAAACAATCATTGAATAGCCTGCGCCGCCAAGTTATTGAGACCACCTGGGTTTGCGCCCACGAGCTCGTTCACTTTCTGACCGTTCTTGAGCAAAGCGAATGTTGGCATGGCGCGGATGCCAACCTCCTGGGAGATATCCTCTTGCTGGTCTACATCGACCTTGTAGAATAGGACGTTGGCGAATTCCCCTGTCTCGGAGAGCTTCTCAAAGACTGGGGAGATGACTCTGCAGGGACCACACCACGTGGCCCAGAAGTCAACGAGAACGGGCTTATCGCCGTTGATGATTTGTTGGAATTCGTCGAATCTATATGAGATTTGTATTAGTATTGATGAGTCTAGTCATCGCAGGATATACGTACGATTTGAAGGTGTGAACGACCATTTTGACGAATGTGAACGAGTTTTCAAGAGAAGGTATATATGTCTGGGGAGAAATAGGGAGAATTGATGAGATTTGTGAAAGGTAAAATAAAATAGCAACTAAAATATGTTGATGGTTGCAGTGGTAGATTTATCTAATGTCGCGGAGTGACATCAGCCCGGGACAGAGTTCGGACACGTCACTCTCCAGCTGAATTCTGCCCCTCCTCGTGGGGCAGATTATCTGGGATCGTTTGGATAGCCCGATTTACTTGGGCCAATTGGCTCCCGAAGATGAGTGATCATCGGATCCAATCGTCATTGGCCCGGTATGAACCTGCTTATGCTACCCCTCATTGCACAATTCTTGTGACGATCTCGACATCCAGGCCTGCTTAGCTTAGTCATGGACCTCAAAGCTCCACAGACTATTGTTCTCGAAGCTCATAGCCTCATTAGTTGTAATTAGGGATCGCCCCAAGGGTGTTCATGCTTGAAGCGGATCGGTTTGGCTCAAACCAGGGAAGAGAAACAAGAAAGTTTGTCGCTGTGGGGTAGCCATGTCTGATGTGACTGTACTGGCTCAGGGCTTTACATGAGCGGATCACAGAGACTGCATGTTGGTTGGTAAGAGCTATACCAGTTTTCAAAAGTTCATTTACATCTGTCTAGAGTATGTGTACAAGCAAACCCATAGGTCACAACATTAGAACCTAAACGGCAGATCATCAGTGCCCCCCTTCAAAAGCCTTTTTTACACTGTCCCTCTCCAGCATCTTCTCAAGCCACCCTTTCACAATAGGAAACAGATCCTGATCAAAGTTCTCCTTCCCAACTAACATCTCGACTATCTTCTGCCAGGGCACAAACGCCAAATCGACATAAGACACCTTGCCCCCGACAAGCCATGGCCCGTCTTCACTCTGGTTTTTACCATCGACGAGAGACTGTTTCTCCAAGAACCCTTCCAAAACTCCAGTGACTCTCTTCACCTCGTTGGCATATCTCTCCAACGCACTGGGCAATTTCTCCGAATGGAACTTGTGGAACCAAACCATCTGTCCGTAATACGGCCCCTGCCCTGACATCTGAAAATGTAACCACTGCTTTGCAAGGTAGAATTCTGGCGTGCCTGGCTCAAAGCTTAGACGGCGTTCGGTGTCATACCGGTCGACCAGGTACTCAAGAATGGCACCGGATTCCCAGAGCGTGATACCTGTGTTCGGGTCGTAGATCGTCGGAAGCCGACCATTGGGATTGGCAGCTAGGTACTGGGGATTCTTCACGTCGGAGAATTCAACGGAGTTGACGGTGTAGGGCAGGTTGAGCTCATGAAGGAGTATGAGGACTTTGACTGGATTGGGGCTTGGGCCCTTACCATAGACGGTGATCGGCTTAAAGGAATGAGTCATAGTGAAAGAATTGGGATTGGCTGACTGAGTGATTCGCACTGGATTGTGTTTGCTTTTCTGGATGCTTAGGATGGGGAACAATGATCATGGTAGGCGCTCAGCTGTCTTTATAGACCGTGGACGAACAAGATAGAAGAGGAAAGAATATAGGTTTTGTAATCTTCTTTGCGAAGTCAAGCTTCTCTCTGGTGCGATGTAGTTGTACATTGATTTCCAATCTATCATCCATCCTCGCGGGTATTTCCCAAAATGGAAAGGTAGGGGGAAAGAGTGGATCACTTCCACGCTAGCATGTGGGTTGAAGTAAGCGGACTTAAGATCTCGAGAAGCTTCACCTGTGCCTGCAAATAAGCAGATAGTGTGTTGTAGAACAGGCTACTTGTTTTGACTCAGAGTACAAGCCAATCATCCTTCTCAGCAGATTCGAGGACTCCGAATCCCACGATCTTCCCTAATCGGGAAAGTTGTCCTTGGAACCATGTTTTTTGTGAGATGTCCATATTATCTAAACTTGAAGCAATTGATAATGGCCAGATGATCAGTCTGGCGTCAATTGGCTTAATGTACTCATCCGTGTTCAAGTTGATGGGATTCCGATGTGACTGGGTTGTGAGTCCAAACCTTCTAAGACAAAACGGTGTCGATGCGGCAAGATCATCACCAATATACCGCATTTCAAAGCTAAGTTGCTGTTCCTGAGCCATATCGCTAACCGAGGAAAGAGCTAAAATTCTCAAGCGGGTACTCTTGACAAGCATCCTCGTTGCATAGTACTGGCAGCAGGCTGCTGCATATGCCAAGCTAGAGTAGCTATAGACTACCGGAGAGTAGAAATCTTTCGTAGGCCATGAAATAAGCTCCGATATCCTATGGCGCCGCAGAGAGTTCAATGGACGGGGCACTTGAGCAACGCAATGTTCCAGGTCTTCGTCGAGGACCTGTGCATCTTTGTTAAATTCGTTAATTTCTACTGTGTTCCCAACAATACCAGGCTGTGGAAGGACCATCATGTTAAGGCTGACTAGCCGATGACGGAGATTGACAACACGAACTAATATGCGATCGTAGACAAGCTCAAAGCCGTCTTCACCAAAAAGAGCACCATCCTGGATCCACTCCGGTAACGCTGCATGTCTCATCAGTACAGACCTAATCAAGCCTCGTCTAGTATGTTTAATCACATTTGTGGCAGGCCCATTGTGCCGGAGACGATCAATCCAAACTTTAAGAATTGCCATAGCCCCGTCATGATGTGAAAAGCTTTGGAGGGTGAGCTGAAGTGGGATCTTGCTCCCAGGACAGTATATTGAGTCCTCGTAGCGCCCCATGAAAAACACAGCTAGTAAGCATGTATCAAGATTCCTCGAATTCAAACAATGCAATTCCGCTTGAGATATTTGCAAGAGCTGAGCATATGTGCTAGTGGCTTCTATAGCAGCTTTGGGATACCGTTTCGCTCGCGAAAATGTAGCTAAGGCTACGGATGAGATCGCTAGATCTATGATGGAACACCACGGCGCAGAAGGTAGTATGGGAAAACATCCTCCGGTGACCTCTTTTACAAAATCGGGAACGCCAAGAGGGGTTTCACTATAATTATGCATGTAGTAGGCTAGAGCGCATGATTTCAGATCGGTGGGTATGGGAGACACTGTCAGGTCTACTTTGGCTGGACGAGGCCCCCTGGGGCGCTTTGTTTGACGGCTTGCGTAGGCATTTTCCGTGTGCCAGACCTGTTGGTCCCTCCGGCCGTAGCATGTTCGCCGAGAATTTATACATCGAAGGCATATCGGCAGGTTCTTGTCACACTAAGGGGGACTTAGTATCGACCCAATTGTGGTTGAATACTAGTTCTCTGTTGACCCAATTAAACGCACCTTGATTCGTCGATCCCTACAAGTTTGGCATCCACGACTAGGAAAAGACATAATGCCGGAACCTTGTTAATGTATGACCTCTGTGTCTGTGTGATATGATGATTGATTGGTATGCGGTGAAGCTACCTTGTGGTTGATTTAACAATGCATTAAGTCATGCTTACTGCTCGCGGGTTTTGCCTAATGGGGAATAGGTTGTTGTTATGTCCGAGACCCCGAGAAGTAACTTCTTACATCCGAGGGTCTTATCCTTAAATCCGAGATTTTGAACAGGCCCATGGTCGCATTTTTTGAAACTGTTCAATTTCCAGTGGTTTTCTTTCCATTTAATTTCCTAGCTGAAATGCGATTCAAAAGACTTCTCAAAATTATATGACAATTGGAATCCAATCTATAACTTATTCAATCGCTCGAATAAATTTAAACAGATTATCTGGAGGAATTCTGCGGTGCTATGTATGTGATAGACTACAGCCGATGTTCGGTACATGGGCGCACTCTAGTCGTCTACACACAGCGTACAGGCTCACTAAAATCTTACTTCTCCTTGATATGTATCCCCACCGTAGCTCTTAAAAAATGCTTATAAATCAACTGTAAGCCTCAAAGGAAATATACATGTACTAATATGCGAACAAAAAAAAAAAAAAAAAAAAAAAAAAAAAAAAAAAAAAAAAAAAAAAAAAAAAAAAAAAAAAAAAAAAAAAAAAAAGGACGATGTGAAATTCAGTTCGGGTATATGACAGAATATAACTATGTACAGAAGTAACCATACGGATATCAAGTTGTTGACATGTCCATTAGGTACTGTGGGATTGTTAGAATTCAGACAGGAGGTCGCTCGTCATTCTCATTCACAGCTAGCAGCTGATAATCGCTCGATCGAGACCGAGCTCGCTTGAACAGCTTGCCGCAGCCAATGCATCGATACAGACCAACTAGCAGGCCACCCACAGATGTGGTCAAGGCTATACGTGTCATCCAATTTTGCACGTTGAGAAAGCTTTCTAAACCCGTTCCCTGATCCTTCTGCAGCAAATCCGTGACACCAAGTATATTCCCCATTGAATCAAGGGCTGCCAACCGGAACAGAGGCCCCAAGTCCTTCGGGATTTCGATTTCGGTTTCGAATCCGGTCTTTTCAAATTGAGCTATTACCCCGAAGGCGACTTCATCTAGACCATCGGAATCCCAGACCTCAAGTCTCCATGTTGTCACCTCTGTTGCTCCATTCCAGCTTACGAACACCTTGTCACCATCTACCTCAGCGTCCGGTGGTGTTTGTGGGTAACCTACCCAGTCGCTTTTGAAGGCACGATAGGACACGACGCGTCCAAATGTAAAGAAAGCCGACGCGCCAAAATGGACATTGCACAGCAATTGCCCGTTTGCGCTGAACTCACTGTAAGCTGCACTATGTCCCCACCCGACTAAAACACGGCCCGCGTCATCCAACACCTGCACATTGCCCTGTGATACAGATCTCATCTGCTGGGGATGGTAGTATGCCGCAAGCAATTTTGCCTGACGCTCGGGAATATCCAATTGGATAGCCAGCCCGCGACTTTCGCTTTCTGGGTCTCTACCCGAGTGAACTGCGTTATTGAAGAGTGTCAAGGTGTTGTTGTTATGCCAGCGCGCATCATGCTGCCAAGCGAAGTTGGTCGCTTCTCCGTCCGAATTATCGACAAAATCATTCATCTTGCCGCCTAATGTCCAGAGTACGAATCCTGTGTTTTGATCAACGCAACTGACCGAATGGTAATGGCGTGCCGAGACTATGTAGTTTCCCTCATCATTTTTGGCGACGCTATTGATGTGGTAGAAGTCGAATGCCGAAGTGCGATCCCTCCCGCGCCCGCCCAGATTTTCATATGTTCCGTTGATAGGATAATGTTTCGATGCTCGCCATTCAAATAATAATTCACCGGTTTCGATATCAATTTCTTGAAATACCCCATCAAAGATCCAGCCTAGTTCTGGACCCCCGACTGAGGTCAGGTCCGCTGGGATTGGGTCATAAACAGACACCAAAGCTGTTCCCTCTGTTGTGATGGTGAACTCATGCAGATCGCCTCCGTAATTTCCGACGGGATTAATCACGTATCGTTGGGTATAACTGGAGTCGAGCTAAAGTATGTTAGCCTCACAAAGCTCACCTTTAATAAATACAACATACCATAAACCATGAACCATAGCCTCGACCTTCAATCTCACCCCCTTCCCAATAGGTTAAATAATCCTCACCCCGGTATCGTTGGATTTTAAAGTCTTGGGTTGTGCCCCAGTTATATTTCATCCATACGAGGTTTCCTTGAGCATCAAGAATTGTAGGCCCTGGATGGGCGATTGAGTCACCCCGAGGCGCAATAAGCGTATATCGCGGATCGCATCCTGATTCAAACTCCGCAATCTCAAGAACGGGGGATTCATAATCAAAAGAGACGTAACTCTTGGACGGGCCAAATCCATACAGTCCCAGGTCATATGAGCTCAAATCGGTGCGAAATCGGAATCGCAATAGTTGCGGCACAACGAAGACATAGAAAAGGTAGACAAGGCTGATTACAACACCAGCCGTAACGACATGGCCGCCAGATAGCCTCAACCGCTGGCGACGGGCATATGGAGAAGTCCACGTCCAAGGGGACATTGGGACATGACTGACAGGGCACAAAAATTTCCGGGGAGAGCAGCAAAGGGGGAGAGTGGAACAGTTAAGGGAGATGGGGTAATATATTTACCCCTTCAACATAGTGCGTCCCTAGATTTGAAGTGCCCACGCAATCGTAATCGTTTTAGGGCCCCTGTTTTGGCAGGTAGAGACATGGCGGTTCTGACGCAGGACCCAGGGCAAAAGATGCCAAGATACTCCGTCTACACACCAAACAACGTGGTTTCATCTGCCGTATCCATTGCAGCGGAGTCGATGTAAGACGACACAGAAATTTGATTTGATCTTCATCATGGTCTCCGGATTCTGCCAAGACTGGCTATCAAGGACCCGCCGATAAGCGGGAGCTGTGGGTTTTCAGTGGTTTATTATATCTTAACTGGAGAATTTCCGAATATTCTTTTCCCCACTGCGAACGTCTTTAGTACGGAGAAGGTCTCAGTGGATGCCGATTGCCGATTATTATTTGGTGGGTTGGAGACGGACAGGTCAATAGAAGTTGAATAGAGAACTCTTCTGTGAATGGTTTGCGTGTTAGACTGTCTGATTGTAGAAAGATCTTTTCTTTGTTTCAATATGTATCACGCCTTGCTGTTTTCAGTTCAGCTCTATGGGGTGGACAGGGCAAGGGCTAGTATCCGCCACAAGTGCGTAGTTTAACGGACGGCATCCTCTTTAGCCCAAGCCGAGACACTGCACCATTACGGCGTACGATCATACGCAGATCCAATGGAAAAAATAAAAAAAAATAAAAAATAAGGGAAAAAATGCAATTTGCCTTCCGACTCAGGAGAAAAAATGTGGAGTACATAACAATGTATTACTATTCTCAGACTATTGCTCACAGTTTCAGGAGCTTGAGAGCGATCGGCATGTTTAACCACCTCCACACTTCTAGCCGAGTCCTTCTCATTGGACATTAAACCACTCGGCAAACGAATACAAGCCCGTTTAAACTGGATGCAATGTCCACGCTGCCTAGGTTTATGGCTCGTGGAGTTTGCTATAATTGTGGCTGTGTGCTCCAATATTGAATCTCAACCAATCAATGGAAATTTACATTGGGGAAATTGTTAAAGCACCTTGGCACCCCAACTTGTTAACTCCGAGATAAGCCTGTTATACATTCGGCTTTCATGCAGTCTACAGCGTACGTGTGCATCTCTGTCGTCTTGGCTCAATTGTCAACGAACTTGGTTTCCAACCAATGACTGGTCAATATTTTGGAGTATATCCCTGCAAGATGGTCGTGAGCTTCTAAGAGAGCCTACTATAAAGTTGGACAACTGTGTGAGCAGTGAGACTACTAGCTGGTTGGTGATGGTTGTGTATATATAGTCATACTAAAGAATTATCAAACTAGGACCAATTCATCATATATGGCCTCTTTATTGTTGAATGATAGTGCATGTACTCCGTACTCCTGCTCTCGATCCAATTCAATGTACAGTCATGTGACGCCCATATGCCAAGAGATTTTGTACACTGAGCACGGGCATTTTGCAGAGTGTGTTCGAATTGATTTACCATACAAAAAGGCGCTTGGTGAGCTCTCGAAGTTTCATTAGCGCGGGTCTGGTATTATGTGATGTAAAAACCAATAGAAAACTTGAACACTTTGCGCAGACCTGCTTCACAGAGTGTTCAAACCAATTCCCCATACAAAATCAAGCCCAGAACGCTTTCGAGGTTTCGCTAGCGCGGTTTTCTGATCACGTGTTACATCACTTCGAAGATGCCAAGAACATATGAACATTCTGCAGCAACCTTTCGCTGAGAGTGTTCTTTTTGTTTACTCATACAAATTGCGCTCAGAACCGCTCTCGAGGTTTCCTTAGCCTGATTTGGGAGTCATGTGGTATCATGTGATTTCTTGATGTTTGAACGGTTTGCTGGTGATGTCCTCTTAACACATACTCTACGACTTCAAGAAAACATTGATATTGAATTCCGGCTACATTTTTCATGCACACATGTTGAGAAAACTCAATTTCAATAGTTTAAACCAATATCTCTATGATCCATTTATATTACCCAACGGATGTTGTCAGTGTGGCTGCTCGTTAGTCATTTATCTCTTCATTAACAGTAAGAAATGTGCATCAATATCCACTTTGTCCTTGAAAACTTCCTTCTGCGTCGCTCGGTTTCTATGCTGAATTTTCCATCCTGTAAGACGGTCTTTAATACCCCTCACGGTGTGGGCACCGAGATGCATTGATGATTGGGAACTTGGCAATTGCAAAAGTAGTTATTTTGGCGGCGAGGTCGTAGCTACAAACATACTTCATATACGGCAAAGGCTGTGTCCAACCTGTTTCGGGTTTCTGCGCAGGCAAGGGCAACAAGGCTCGATAGTTTAATAAACGGAGGTTGTACCCTGGGGCCTGGGAAGACGGACTGTATGTCCAATTGGTAAAGTCTCGTGGAAAAAGTTTGTGAACGTAAATAGATATGTTATCGGACGGTCACATAAGAATCATATATAGGGATATCCAGGATCCATCCCTTGAGGCCTTTATGCCTCTATATAGGTTGTTTTATAATAATACTAATCATGCGGGGATTCGAAGAATTTCCCCGAACTCCGATCCGATCATTCCCACTAATCGAACTTCTGCCCGTCTATGATTCACCCCGCCAATTGATAAGCACAGAACAAAGAATAAACCCCCGAGAACCAAAGATGTCCCCTAGATTGGCCGCATGTGAAGTTTGCCGCAAAGCTAAGTTAGCATGCGATCATAAGCAACCAGTGTGCACTCGCTGTAAATCCACTAATCGGGAAGGGCTATGTGTTTATCGTGCTTCGCCTTTCAAGCGTAGACGGATATCGACTGTGTCCCCGTCACTAGTGGAACAACAATCAACCTTGTACGTTCATCCAGGTCCATTTGGGGAGTTAGCAACTGGTATAACCTTCGATACAGTCTTCGCTCTCCGGATCCATCGCCGCTATTACCCAGGCCCAGGCAGAATGCGTACCCCAACCCTGGATACATGGGGTTCTCCAGTCACGTAGCCATTTTCAATCATATCTCACCTGATGATGATGATAATGATATAGATGCAGTCAATGCATCACATGTGACACAGTGTGCTCTACGTCCAATGACAGATGATGATGATGATCTTATGCAACGAGGTGCAGAAACCCTTCGACAGTTTATTGGCACATTTCCGCTTGATGCGATGATCAACTTAGTTAAATTCTGGCTAGCTAAGGGCGTTAACTTAGCCATGGCCGAACCCTTCGTAGAACAATGCGTTCAAACCATGAAGCACCTCTTGACATTCTTGTCTCAAGAGGGCTGGCACCTAGCATACGCAGAACGTCTACTGCGGAACTCGGCACGACCACTGGAATTTGACCAAGAAACCACTCTTGCTAGCTTTACCGCCCAGTTTGTGCATCAGAATGCCCGCTGGGAAACACTTGGGATTTTCTTCTCAGCCGTGAGTCGAGCAGCACTTGATGTGGCATTCTTTCCCTCCTTGTATTCAACTGAAAATGAGCAATATGCCCTTCGAAAAATGGCTATGAAGGCGAGTGATCAAGCCCTGGAGATTTCGCTTTCACTGGATTGTCTGAATGATGTGAAGCTGATCCAACAATATGAGAACTTTATCGTTCACACTCATGTAGATGGAGATCAAAGTGAGTTATCACCATTACACTTTTCCCACAATTTTCGATTGACCGTACTAGGCTTCCATACATGGAGGAGGCTGGGGGATATGATAACTTCAACTTTTGCGCTAGGGTACCATGAGAACATAAAGAACAAGCCAAATATGCCCCCATTTCTGGTAGAATTGCGTAAGTTGGCCTCCGCCAGAATCTATTCGTCGGACAAGAATGTGGCTATCTTCCTCGGTCGCCCGCCTAGGATGAGCAAACGGTTTTGTCATTTCCAACTCTCTTCTAGCTGGACAGGCTTTGACAGTGAGGCGCCTGAGCATATAAGAGATACACTTGGTGGATGTGGAGATGCCAAAGCTAGCTACCATGCCGAGACGCGTTGGTCTGCTTTATGTGCATCCTTGAAAGAAGAGATCATGGAGATGTTCTGTGACGGACGGAGAGATACCTACGTTCAGAGAGCTAGGTAAGAATGAGCCAACTCCTTTAGAACACAGAAATTTAATACGAACAGTGTGATTCAAAACAAAGCCGAGGCATATTGGGATGCGCTCCCTCCTCATTTCAGATTAGAAGGAAGCCTAAAGCAATCCGCTCTGAATCCATTCGAGAAAGACTTTGTGGCTGGTGTGCGACTCAACCACTTGCATGTTTTGTTTCTATTGCGCCTTCTCTTATTGAATACCCCTGCTGAGCCTGATACGTCCATAGTTGAAGTCGCACAGCAAATACTGTCACTAGTTGTGGAAATGATCCTGTTGCGAGATCAGCTGGTCAATTCCGGCACGGCACTGGTTTGGAAGGTATGAGTTCGTTATTATCTTGATGCCCCAAAGCTCATCATCATTAGGTCGCATATTATGGTCTTCCAGCTGCTGGAATTATACTCCTCGCAATGCTTCGGCGACAGAATATCACATTTCCAGCCCAACGGGCTTGGACGAAGCCGGTGCAGGATCTTACCGTATTTGTGGCGGAAATTGAAGCAGGGGCAATTGTTAGACACGGCGATCCAAATTACGCACTGCTTTCCAAAGCAGCGCAGACCATAAGGAGGTTTCTCGACTCAATCCACTGCGAAGTCGCCCCTCAGCCAGAAAGTGATAATTGGGCATCCTTCCTGAGTCAGGAACTGTGGGATTTTGAGTTTGCGTTTTGGGAGAATCTAGCGGATCATCCTTCCCTCGACTCTTTATCAAGTTTGTAGTGTCGGAAATCGAAGGACCTAAACACGACGTATAATAATACCTTCTGGCCTTGATTTACCGAAAGTCTCATCAGGACATGACCGTAGCATTGCTTCGCTATACCCGGAGTGGGCATATAAAGATTGCTCATCACTTTTCGTATGCTGGCTGGATTACCTGTCTAACCTCGAGAGCCTGGGTAGCACTCGAGACGTTCTTTTGAATTAGAGGACGGCTCTAAAACCGTCACTATATCTTGTTCCGACCGATCGGGACGTGTCGCTCGTTTCGACTCTGCATTCGAAATTCATACCGCACCTTCGCGCAGGCCGGATCACCACAAAATGTGCAAGTTGTCGAGAAATCCATTGTATAACGGTATCTGTCCATGGCAACGCGGCCTCTCCCGACTTATGATCGAAGCTCTACCCGGGAATACGAGTTGGAGGTTGTCGCGGAGGCTTTGGGGGATGCTGCTAGAAGGAATGAGACCTGACGAGGTAGACCTTGCGGTTTTGAACTAGAATTAGTCTTGGATAATTTAACATAACTGTAGATTGCTTCCAAGAGTGTCATGATTGGCACTAGTATGAAATTGATCCGGAAACAAGGTCGCAGTAAAGAGTGCAATCAACACATTCGATTTCGTAGGAGACAAATGGAAACAATAGGCCATTTTTGGCCCTCTCAGAGCTGTCGCTATCAACAAAATTATCCAACGTGCGTGTATAATGAATACCCATTCAAGGTTATATAGCACAACCTAGTCAAGTTCGACCATGACAACTATAGACAAAATGAAGGTCGCCAAAATTATCTATACGGTGTCAGTCATCATAACCCCATCCACTGGAAACGATTATTTGAGCGAAGGAATACATGGCCTTTGACTCACCAACGCTATTAATAAGCCAATGCAATTCAACTCCCAGCCCCCAGCATATACCGTACCCAACGCGACCGAGTTCTGCTGTTTCCAAAAACGACTCGCACCGATCCCAGCGACCACAATAGCGATACAATGACAGGTAACCGAGAGCGGGATGGCAACTTCGTAGTAGGTTAATTCGTCCTCAGGGGAATGTTGCTGTTGCAGGCGGAAGAGCTGGGCGATTATGACTCCTTGCATAGCTATCATGACTGATGTGCGGATGTAAGCGAGGAATGTCCGCTCCAGAGCTACTCTAATTAGCTCTCAATTCCAAGGACAAGGTGATTGATGAATTGAATAGCAAGTATGCGTCGCAAGTGCAATTGATAAGATACTCCTTACCAAAGTGATCTCGGTTGCTCTTCTGGGGCACCGTCAATACCACATTCCGCCTCCAAAACCGCTGAATATACCCGATGACTCCCTTACGTGGCGCTCGACTACGTTCCGTCCGCTGACTGGAACGGGATGCCGTGCGCTGCGGCACGACACGGCATTCACCGGAGGAGATCGATGCGGACGAACCGGCCGAGTCATCCTCCTGCGTCTCGATGGCGTGCAGTTCTAATGCGTCTCGCTCGTGGTCGTCTTCCCCGCGGGAATGCCTGACAGCTGCCAGAGACGGAGGTCTCGGGTCATTATTGTCGGGTGCGATGACAGGCTCATCGAGTTGAGGATAATGGTCGTGCCGATCCACCATTATTCTTTGCGGAAAGGGCCATCGAAAACACTGATAACTGTACGTTGAAATCGCGAAGGGAGAAAGGAATTGGTCGCGTTCCTGATTGCAATCATGAAGCGGTGACGAGCATTTCCCGTCGGAGTTATCGTTATCGAACGTATCATTGGTTGCTTGGGCCCCCCGCGATTAGAAAACAGGTTTCGGGGAGCAAAAAAGAACCATGAATGTCCAGATAACCTTTTCTTCTAAATATTTGACATTTGAAGCTTTATAACTCGTCCTGTATACGTACTCCATATACTGTATAGTATCACTCATTTAGTGGCACCCTAATAAGTGCTTGATACCTGCGATCGTCTCCCTGGACCAATCATGAGCCCGGATTTCCGCCCCGAGCGATTGCGCAATCGCTGCAGAGCCACTTTTTCGGCTGACCGGGGAACCACCATGTTCTTGGGGTAATATCACTGGCCAATTACTGGGCTGTGGTTCCTGAGATGAGGTCCCTCGCTCCTTTTTTTTTCTTTGGTGACAAGAGAAAGTTTGCTGGGTTTGTTTGTTTCTGGGCCTCCTGACCTTTGGATGTCCGAAAATGGCTAGTGCATTTTGTTTGGATATGTTCCACCTATTTTAGGTATAAAGAAACATGCTAACTTGTTTGGGAGGTAAAGTGGAATCGGGCTCAGGGCTCTTGTACTGAGACAACCATACCCAAGATATCATGAATTAACAGCCTTATTAGACTGGAGTTGCTATGGCATAACAAGGTTATGACACGTAAGATGTCAATGTGTCCGAGTGAAATAGAACACTTAACGTTCTATAACGGAGATAACGCGGAGATAAGCCCATGACATCAGATATGAAGCGGTGGAATGTGACGGCGTAGGTTTGGCAAGAACAAGTGCCTCGCTCTAGAATCTGATTTTGCCATTCTTGCTTGGGGGGTCTACCCTGGTATCTAAATTTTATGCTCTGTCGACACCGCAGACGAACCCAGCTGCATGACGCCGAAAAAGATATTGTCACAGATACTACCGATGGAATGCCTCAGGTGATGGCTGAACCGCCCCCAACCCCAGGGCTTTAGAGCCCTATACCTCCAGTATATTATAGACCATACAGCGGAGTTAACATCGGATATATGGCATTACCGGACATCCCACGGAGCAAGCTCTAGTCAACATGATCAAACAATACCATCACCGGGTTCGAAATACTAGCACTTCAAGTGGAAAGCAATGCACATGGAAACAGATATATAAACCCTCAAACCACCCGAACTGAAACCCAAGCAAAGCAAAAAGCAAAACGGTTGAACATACATTCAAGCCCTAAATCCACAACTCCCAAAGTCATATCTATAAAATGTCGTTCCAAGCGTCCCTCCCCGCCCTCTCTGAACGAGAAGCCATTGTTGACGCCATCAACCGCGCACTTCTATCCTTCGATGCCCCCGACCTGTCCCTCTTCAAGTCAAGCTTTACGGAAGATGCCGTTCTCGACTTAGACGGTAGAGTCATGAATGGCATCGATGCCCTTCGTGCAGAATGCTGGGATCGCATTTCCAAACTCGACACCACACACACTGTCAGCAATCTCCGGGTTAGCCATGTGCCTGGGGAGTCGGCAGCACATGTTCTTGCTACAGTGATGGCGCAGCATTATCGGGAAGGACAGGGGAAGCAGGAAGGCACGTCGTACCTTCTAGCCGGGTGTTTGTATTTCGTGGACGTTGTGAAAGATGAGTCGGATGGGTTGTGGAAGGTGAAGCATTGGAGAGTTAAGTTTAATTGGATAGAAGGGGATTGGGGGGTTGTTAGGGGGGAGTGAACCTTTTCCTTTGTACTGGATGGAATTGGATCGAGTATGTATAAGATGTTGATTCAGTATAGATGCTTGCGTTAATGTGTTATTTGAAATATCATATCACCATCAGTCGTAGTACGTGTAAAACACCCAGACCACGAAAAAGAAAGAAAAAAAAAGAAGAAGAACTTAAGAACCTAAACTAAACAGGAAAAACAGGCATCTATTCCGACTCATCGTCTCTCTTGCCAATTCCACCACTAATAATAAAGAATGGGTAAGCACCCCTATCGGAGATTCGCCTGGACTTTGTTAGTATGTATTTTCGCTCAGCACTGAATCTCGGGGTACATGCTTGCATTCTTCAGCCAGACAAACAAACCCCGCACAGCAGTCAGCTGCCGCTTTGCAGGTGGTTTCTGAGCATGACCCGAGAGCTTCAGCTATTTCAGTTGTGTCTGTTGGTGTCGGGTTAGTGTCTTGGAATTGGATGGATTATCGAAGCGGTGGGGACCAACTTATTTTCCCGCCAGGAGCTGTGGTGCCCGGAGGAACGACCAATGCCGATGCGAGGGCTGTAAAGGCGAGGAGAAGAGTGGATTTCATTGTGACGATCTCAATATGTGCTTGGAAATAAGAGGCTGCGGGGAATTGAAGGTAGTATTATACAGTCTACCGTGGACTTAACCGAGTTTTTATAATCCGAATATTCATGGATCAAAGTTAGAATTCTATTCTTCGTCATACGCGATCTCGATCTCCTCGCGTGTTGTAGTGTTCACAGTGTGTCTGAGCAATATGGAATGTCTGGTTCCATAAAGTCAAAATCAAAGACGGAGCGCCATCGGGGTTAAAGTTTACTTTTTCCCCTTTGTTTAGTGCCCGACATCCCGCTTCGTTTATTTATAAGTATTTTCCCCCGACCTCGTGGTATTGTTGGATGAACACAATGCGATGGAAAGCCGCACTGGCAAACACGAGTCCATTCAACTTCTGTACTGCTTGCAGGCCACGCTGGCTTGATCAATGTCGATACTCCTCCAGACAATTGCGATATTTAACGGAGCTGCCGGAGAGTTCCTTCCGTGGATTGCAGTAAAAGGTTTCGATATTTGCGCCACCAGGTCTTATCTTCCCCCTCGGTCTCTTTCACACTTGGTTGAGATGGAGATTGGTGAGATGCTCATGAAGTAGATCAGATTGGGGTACTGTCAACTGCGCAAAGACTCGTAACGAAAGTGATTCTGGTGTGGGAAGAGGTCAGGGCGTGCTTAGATCCGGTGGGTAGCGTCCAGGCAGTCAAGTGTGGTGGATTGGTTTGTGGATGGCAATGTGATCGGACTTAGAGTCTACATGGTTGATTTTGTGGAGTGATCTTGGTTTCTACCATTGGTGTGGTGTCCGTAGCTGGAAAGAAACAGAGATGGTCTTGATGTAAGTTGTCAAATCCATCAATGCGACTTCAATTACTGGGGAATGAATAAGGTATGTTTGAGCTTAGTGGTCCAGTAAATATATATGGATGAATACGGTTGATCTTATAATGGACTATACTACTAGTATGTGTGGGCTGAACGCGATTCCCATGATTTAAGACTACCTAGTGCAGAGTACAACAGACAATCCGTACTTGCTTTCATGTATACAACAATTGTTATCTTGAAGATAGTATAAAAATTTCATTTTGACCATCATGGTCGAAGGGGTAGACGAAGTCAATCAAATCTGATATTTATACACTCCAATTGAATTTTGAAGCGCATCTATCATGTATTCTTCTTAATAAGTCGAGATGTATTTGTAATACGAGTCGAGGTCCTGCAGCGAGCTATGCATCTGTTTATGAACACATAGTACTAATAAGATACATATGAAATGTATTAAGTTCATGATTTGTCACCCAGCTTGTTATTAGTAATCTAGGTTAAAGAAAATAGAACCATCTGTTCATAAAAAGAGTTGTATTCGACGGAGAAAGGGGCATGTATATTTTGAAAAGGAGACACAGAGAATGAAAGAGTAGGCAGAGTAGATTAATGTAAATAAAATCAATAAACATTTCGCCGAGACAGCTCTTACGGTCCACTGTCCTGTTCCTCTCCAGCCTTGTTTTTGTGTGTGATAAATAGAATTTTAAAGCTGCAGCCTTGACAATGACAACTGCTAGTAAATTTGTGAACTAGTGAGGTGAGCTTACAAAAGGACATTAATTTAAACAAGGAGGGATAAATTGACAGAAAGTGTGGCTAGCTAAGAGGATAGATTGTGGCTGCGACTCCTTTTCTGAATGGAGACTTCTAGAATGTTTACCTAGACTTACGGAGTACAGTGGGGAACAGTACCGGGGGGGGGAAGAAAGAAAGAAATTCATCAGACTGCGCTCTGTGTCATTTCCAGTGATGGTTAGGTTCCAACATTAATTTTCGGAGATTACGAAATTCAATAATAGAAGATGAAGAATTAAAAAAGAAAAAATCATGATGAAAAAAGGGAGAGGGAGAGTAGGGAGGTGCTTAAACCTTACAATGCTTAGAGCTGACAGATTATTATTTAACTTCCAAGACACTAAAACTCTAATTTGATTAATGTTTGACAGAACTGTTATTAGAATATATTTATAAATCTTGGAGATGAAGTGATAATTTCTCAGGATAGAATAATTCCCAGACATGATCTCCACCCGATGCAATCACAAGATTTTATTTGACTCCTGTTTGCAGGATTCCCCCACCTGTCTCGCACTACCGGTCAACTGTCTTGTCTGTTGATCTCAATCTATGATACTTTGAACAATTATCATAGCAATAATCATGCTCAAGCACAACCTTATTCCTTGTTCACAAGTATCCCATCGGTCGGACTCATACTGGATCAGATTTATGATCGTAGCATTGCTGAACACATTATCTGGGACATGGAGATCAGTATGGCCATTCGCGGTCCGTCAGTTCAGCCCCGAAAAGCAGGCGGCACTACAAATGATTCACGATGATAGCCTCGATCACAAAGGAAGAAATGGCCTACTGGCAATCCTACCATACTTGATCGGATGGAAACGGTTTCCTAGACGATCTGACGAAAAGGTTACACACCTGGTGGAGAAGAAAGAACATTGACCTCCGGAAGATGGTTGGGATGATCATCTTACTCCAGAGATCAGCGAAAGCACAGTTAGGGTATAAGCACCCTATATAATCACAATTTAAATCCGACGATCAGCGACCATTTGCGAGACCAAATTTGTATCCATTGAGATAGTTATATGCCGCTGAACCTGCTCTTCTTTACAGTGGTGTTTTTGTTGCGCAACATGAAACAGAGTGGATCATCTGGTGGAGCATAAAAACTGTTCGCTGAACGCCGCCTGGATCTGCACAAACTTCAGGAATGGCACTAACGTACTCCGTGTCTCCATAATAAGCTACGACACGGCCGATGCCCTCTACTGGCCGAAATTCCCACGTGTTGACGAATCCATCGCCCCTTCTTGTTAATAGATGAAACAAGACCGAGCCCTACAGCTTGCAGGCCAGAGGGGCATATATACATAATTCCGCCGGGGACCCCTCCCGCACGCCGTCAGCTTTTCGCAAATGTTACCAATTGGGCTGACCATCTTCTACTCACTTGATTTCTAGACGGTTAGCTGGTCTTCCTAATGGAAGAGATTTGGAAGAGAGATCTTACGCCCGAGCGAATCGCCTATCTGAAGCAGTCCCGCATTCCAGAGATCATCACATGTCAAACGGTGCTCCTCGTGGTTGCAACCCTTGGGTTGCTGCTACGTCTTTTTGTTAGACTTCGATATCTCACAGGAATTAATATCGATGATCTACTGTGTGTGACAAGTTGGGTACTCCTACCTTGTCCGCGGCCTGTCCCCCACCAAAATGTGCTGACACGTTCTGTTTGTTATAGGTTTTCACCACTGTTTTATGCTTCGCTAGCATGTGGAGTGAGTGATTATATGACAGACAACCTGCCCCGGGTCATACACTAATCATTCAACCCTCTTAGTGACTAAATATGGATTTGGAAAGCACATCGGAACCGTGTCAAGTTTCTACGATCGGGGAATGTTTCTCAGAGTATGAGTGCCAGCTGTCCAATGGCATATTAGAAAGGCCAAATGTAACTAATTGCTACGCAGTGGAACTTTGTCACCATGGTTTCTTACGTCCTCGCTCTGGGTACCATTAAGATATCTTTTTGCCTGCTCTATCTTAAAATCTTTCCGGGGAAGAAATTTCGCGTTTTTTGCTGGATTATATTGGCCATACTCATCGCTGAAACAATTGAGGAGGCTCTCGTGGTGATCTTTCAATGCCAACCCATTCACAAGGCATGGGACCCAACTGGCAATGTGAAGGGCCGATGTGTGGATATGACGGTGTTTTACTATGCCAATTTTGGTGTCAAACTGGCAACTGATCTGGCCCTCTTCGCGATGCCTATGCCGAAGCTGGTGCAGTTGAAGATGGCGGTGGGCAAGCGAATAGGGCTGGTAATCATGTTCAGTCTGGGTCTGCTGTAAGCTGTTCCTTTAAACGCAAAGGCCACGAACACTTGACTAATCTACATGCCAGTGTGTGCGTGACGAGTATCATCCGGGTTACGTATATGAACAAGTTTGCCGAGGACCATACCTGTGAGTTATTAGGGCTTTAATTGCTTCTCAATCATGTTCCTACTCTTTACTGATCTTTCTGCGCGTACAGGGGTGTTGGTCGACGCAATGAACTGGTCGTGCGTGGAGGTCACGGTGGCCATATTCATTGCGTGTATCCCTTCATTTAAATCCCTTATCACCCACCGTTTCCCCGGGCTGCGGCGTATGCTTGGCTTCAGCAGCGGCGGGTCAGCGGGCCCGTCAAAAATGTACGGAAACACGACACGTCGGACATACAAAGGCCTGTCAAGCGGGGGAAATAACACCATCAAACTCGAAACGGTAGTAAACAGCAGGGCCGATGTGGAAGCCAGCCGCAACGGGTCGCAGGAGCGCATTGTTCCCACTCATGCTGGCATCCAGGTCATTACTAACGTAAGCGTCAATGAGAGTGTCTAGTACCCTTCATAAAATGAGTCAATCAATATACTATTTTTGAAAGAAGGGCTCGACCTGTCCGCCAAGATTACGAATTTCCAATATTGGCACGGCTACAGCGTACAAGCACAGAGGGTTTTTACTGCTGCTACCGTAAATGCTGATCTTTGTTCTGGACTCTGGACTAACAGTGGGTCCTTTGTCCATTAGACTCACTCGCCAAGATTTAAGGCCAAACTGGTGGACCCGGGACTACGTATTCCGTACTCCGGAAGGCAGGTAATAGGATATGATTTGTATGTTTCACGCTAGTCCCGAGTCAGGGGGAGTTTACAGGAGCTAAAACACACCAAGGCTTGCTTTTACCGGAAATCCGCCGAGATTGGCCTCCGCTGCGGCGCTGCCATGGCCTGATACGATTCCATATCCCGAGAGCATCGGTAGTAAACAAGTTCAAATCATACCCGCCCAATCCACTGTTACTTATCACCCCGGAACTACACTCTATCGACTCCCCTTCTTATCCTGACGCTATAGCCGTTACAGCCATGTCGGAGCCTTATACTTATCCGGAAGGCTATGAAGATTTTTGACAGGTCGCTTTGGCCGGTGTCCCTTTTAGCTCGAAGCTGTACAAAAATACTCGACAAGCTTCAAGTTGTTCTGCAAACAGTTGAGCACGTGCTCCGCCAATAATGTAGAGCTTATGACCAAAAACTACTTCAAGCATAGATGGTGATTGAGCGACCGAGAAGATCAATATGGCAACCCACTATGCGAATTTTGATTCAGGCTGCTGAACGTCTTGTGCGTTTGAACAAAGTCCGGGGGGCGTGAAGGATGGCATTGATTATTTGGATATACAATAACAACTGCCTGGGTCTGCTTCATAACGCTAGTATCGCGGGGTTCATGATTGATCAATTACTCTTTTCACGAATAGTTAGCAAAGGTGGCGCCTATGCGAACAACCGTTGCTTCGAGCTTGTGGCCCTGTGCAACTAGTCGTCCGCCCTTAGCCATTAGCGTTAGATGCTCGGAGCCTCGACCTCAATACAACTATTCTGTAGGGCTACCTCGAATGGTCCATGGAGCCGGGATTGGCGAGAGGGAGAGAAGGTGATCCCACTGGACCTGTGCAATGCATCTGATGAATTTATATGTTCCTTTTGCGGGCGCAAACCCAAGGGCAGCTTAGGATACGACACAGTATATCGAGATAGCAGTCCGTTTTTATCAATATTTTTGTGGAAGTTGTTCGAAAGACTAGTAGTTAGAATTGTTGAGCGACAGGAAGAAGAACTACTGAATCAGACGGTCCCGGTATCCATTTGTCAACTTATACGCTGCAAGATATGTCACGCCACAAAGCTCAGCATCTGACAAATGATTACGTGACTGCGAAATCTACGACGTAGTGCGCAGTGGATAAGGAAAGATAAAACTATTGTTTAAAGTCTCAGACAGAACATGCAAGCAATGTGTCAGGGGCAGGAAGACAGAGACCGGGGCTACGGAAGAAAGAACAATTATCAAGCACGGCCGAATTGTTTGCAGACGGGTTTGGAACCCTAACAAACCCCCCCCCCCC
>ML742149.1:0-72954 GCA_009193465.1 Aspergillus avenaceus | reverse complement strand
AGATCCGATAAAATCAACTCATTCTCTTAATCTCTCATTTTCTCTCTCCGCCTTCCGGTCGGGCCCTTACGGTCAGTCTCGGTCTCAACAGTCGACATCACTGCTATCTCACCTCAATTTTTCCGCCTCTTGCCTAAGGTTTGTCAGACTCATCCTATTTTTGGTGTATTACTACGTTACACATTCCATCCTGTCGCTTGTCTGCGTGTTTCATTGCCAGGAATTTCCCTGCTGTCAGCTGGTCCCAGCCTCAGCAGGCTTAATTCACTTCGCCAAGTACCTACGCGCCGAAGGCTGAGTGGGCTGCCCGTTTCTTTGTGACCTTACCTCTCCCCTCCTATCCATCCTCTATCTATCTAGCCTTCTTAACTCATTCACCCTTTCCATTCAAATATCCTTTTCAACGCTCTTGATTTTATTTCACTCAACCGCGATTTTGGTTTGGACTGACCACTCGAGCTGTAGGCTTTGTGTTGACATAACCACAGCCGTCAGCTGTGTGTTCTATTCAAGATGACGACCATGGTTAGTATTGATGATGCAATATCTTATCGATCACCATCGTATCTCTGACTATATTATTAGGATTTACGTGTCGGTAATAAGTACCGCATTGGCCGCAAGATTGGAAGCGGTAGTTTCGGTGACATCTACCTCGGTGTGTTCCTCCTTCCTCCTGGTATAGGATGATCGTGTTGAAGCAATATGTAGCTGACAGACTTTAGGCACCAACATCATCTCTGGTGAGGAAATTGCTATTAAGCTTGAGAGCGTTAAGGCCAAGCACCCTCAGCTCGAATATGAGGCTCGTGTTTACAAGTCCCTTGCCGGTGGTGTGGGCATTCCATTCGTTCGTTGGTTTGGTACTGAGTGTGACTACAATGCTATGGTCATCGATCTCCTCGGTCCCAGCTTGGAGGATCTTTTCAACTTCTGCAACCGCAAGTTTTCTCTCAAGACGGTTTTGCTTCTGGCGGATCAGCTTATCTCTCGCATTGAGTACATCCATGCCAAATCTTTCATTCACCGTGATATCAAGCCCGACAACTTCTTGATGGGCATTGGTAAGCGCGGAAACCAGGTCAACGTTATTGATTTCGGTCTGGCCAAGAAATACCGTGACCCCAAGACGCACTTCCACATTCCTTACCGTGAGAACAAAAACCTTACTGGTACTGCTCGTTACGCCAGTATTAACACTCACCTTGGTGTGGAGCAGTCTCGACGTGATGACATGGAATCTCTAGGATATGTCATGCTTTACTTCTGCCGTGGCACCCTGCCCTGGCAAGGACTGAAGGCCGCCACCAAGAAGCAAAAGTACGACCGCATCATGGAGAAGAAGATGACCACGCCCACCGAGGTTCTTTGTCGTGGGTTCCCCAACGAATTCTCGATCTACTTGAACTACACCCGTTCCCTGCGCTTCGACGACAAGCCCGATTATTCGTACCTTCGCAAGATCTTCCGCGACCTCTTTGTCCGCGAGTCTTTCCAGTACGATTACGTCTTTGACTGGACCGTCTACAAGTACCAGAAGAATGCCGCGATGATTGTGGATGCCAGCAACAAGAAGGATAAGGAGGTCGAAGAGCAACAGCGTCGCCAGGGCGTCGCTGCTGCTGCCCCAATGGGCACTCCCGCTGCGGCCAAGCCTGGTGCTATTTCAAGCCAGCGTCGTAAGGTCATCGACCGTGGAACCTTCGACAACACCCCGGACACCAACCGTGCTGTGGGAGGGAGCGACAGGATGTGAGTATCTGAAACCTAGGTTCCGTGTAGGGAACTCCTTTCCTCTGCGTTTGGTGCTTTGCCTTGACCCCGCACGTAGAGGTCTCCTTAAGTCCTAGAATCTGACTAATCTCATAGTCTTCGGCGTTAGGCTGCGTTCTGCTTCCAAGGTTGCTGCTTCAGGTGCATATGGACCTGCCGGTGGCCGCTCGAAGCGGGACGATGGGCACGGTGCTCAATGGTACTAATTGTGCAGCACGGTCGGGTAGCTTAGCTTTCGTCTTTGGATTATAGCTTGGCTTCCTACGTGCTGAAACCACAAAAAAACCAAGGAGTCCAGGAATATCGTGATACTGGTTTATCTTCTGCCACCTGCAGCCAACCTTCCGACTTATTTCGACTTGGGTCTCCATTCTTTCCTTTCTTATTTCTTTGCATCGCATTCTTTGTTAGCCCGTCATCCCGTTCTCGATCGTCTTCCGGTCTCAGCCGTTTCGATCCACCGCGTTTTGTTTCCATCGGCCCGCTCGCCCATCGGTAACTGGTCCTTCCACCAATGCAGGATTTCTTTTTTTCCCTTGTCAATCGACTGCCCCTCGAGTTCATCCTTAGAGGAGCACTATCTATGATTTGCATATGTGGGGCCTTCTCGGCACAAAGACAAAAACAAAACGCATTGTACTGTGGCTATTCTACGTCGTCTCTGCCCGGTTTTCGTTTGAGTGAACGTTATCTGTCACAACAGACCGAGACAGGGTAGACTGAAGGAGATGCAAAAATGAACATCTGTCTTATGGCAGCATGAGTATACTCGGTTACAACTGTTACTGGAGATACTTGGATGTCTAACTGACTGTATTGTTTCATTTGCCCTACCCCTTGTTATGCGCTTGGCTTTATTCTGTTTTGACATGTTTTCAGCATTCCAGATTGTCATTATTTCTTTTGTTACTGACGCATCATCGGGGACGAGTATGAAGGTATGAGTGAGGATGTGTAGGGGGCGGCTATTCTCAATGTTTGTGGCTGAAAGGTTAACCATCGATTGCGATCGAACAAATGCCGCATGGGTCATGGATTCTACGGCAGGGGCAGAACATTGAGAAGGCACGTCTCTACGATGGGTATATGGCGACGGAAACTGGCTAGGGTCGCTTCCGGGGTGGTATTGCGTCATGCTTTCGTTTCTTTCTGTTATTCTCGCTTACTTCTCATCTCTCATGCGGGGAAAACTGGACCGAAACTGGACTACATGGGACAAGTGAAGCGGATGGTTATTGCTATCATGATAGGTCCTTTGAAAGATTTTGATCTTGTCCTGTATTCGACATATAATACAAGTTATTCTCCCGTTGTGCGTTCTATTTCATGTCTTGTAGATTTGATTAAGGGATTTGGTGATCCAATCTGTCGCATGGTAACTTCAGGTTGATACCGAATTGGGTATATGGGGTGCTTTGAGATATTTGCCGTCAACCAATGGCAAGATTAGTGGAGTTTGACGGCATCCCTGGACCTGAGCTGGCAGACCTGAGTGGCCTATAGCAAGCGGTAAGACCCAAGTGTCATTGCTATTTATATCCATTGGTTGGTAGGGAAAAGGTTCCATTGATCTGCTACTAGACTTGAACTTAAGAATCAGTAGAGTATAGGGTTTATTAGGGAAGCGGGGGACTACTGTAGTCCTAGTCTTGGATGACTATGGGAAAGTCTGTATGTATCCAATGAATCTTTATGTATTCATTATAGATTTGAAATTCAATTTGATTACGGAAAAACATAAATTACTGTACGAGTGAGTGACTTGGATGAGGTAAAAGAAACACGGGTAAAAGAGGGCCACTGCCCAGCCAATGCCCAGCCAATGCCCACCCCCAGTTTTATTTATTTTTTTTTTTTTTTGGTTTTATTTTAGCTTTAGATTCCGACTCTAAATTTCCCTATCGCGGCTACTCATCAAACGTTCCCCTCTTCCCCTAATCAGTACCTGGATCGCCCCCAGACAAAAAAAAAATATATTAAACCAAAAAACAAACCAATCTATCAAGACATGGAGTTTCCATATTTTCCCAATCATCAATCACAATCTTTCCCCATATACAATCTACACGGAGTGCCTGCTCTCAGTCAAGATGGCAACAATAATTTCAGCGATCACAATAACAACCGTCAACCCAACTCTCATAACGAAGACCCCCAGGAATCGTTCGGTTCTTTGGTCCGTATTCCCCTGATCGAATGGCCACTTCTAGACCTGAGTGAATAACCGTCGGGGGAAAATCACAGAACTATCAATCTTTCGACCCTACATTTCGCTTCCAGAACCCCGCTGCAGTGACCTCCTTTGCGCAGCCGCCACACTCGCCGCCTGAGTCGTACTCCAAATATTCTGCTTCTAGTAGCGATATCTTTGCCCAGCAAACAGACCCGACCTCGGTCGATGGTGATCCCGGTTTGGGTCGGAGTAGTAGCGAAGAGAAAGAGTCTGGGGTTCCGGCACAATCAAAACGCAAGGCACAGAACAGAGCCGCGTAGGTTTCCTTCTCTTGTGCAGCGTTGATATGTAGGGCTGACATATTCACCTCACTCACGTAGCCAGCGCGCATTTCGCGAACGAAAAGAACGGCATGTGCGAGAGTTGGAGGAGAAAGTCAACAACTTGCAGCAATCATCATCAACTTTGATGGCCGACAATGAACGCTTGAAGCGCGAGCTCGCCAAATTCACCACTGAAAATGAGATACTACGGGCGACATCAGGCTCAGCTGGCCGTAACAACAACCTGTCAAACGAGCCGATGATGACAGGGCCTATGCGTTATTCGCCTACGGACTTTTACTCCGAGCTCGTTCCGGAGAGTGAACCCGCTCGTCTACATCGTGTGTCGACGTGTGCGAAAACTGGGGAGAAGCTGCTCGGTGCTGGCGCCACATGGGACTTCATCCAAGGACACGAGCTGTTCAAGCGCGGCTTAGTCGATCTCAAATATGTTTCGGATAGACTGAAGAGTTTGGCCCAATGCGATGGACAGGGGCCGGCCTTCCCTGAGGCGGAAATACTTAAAGCGATCGAAGAAAGCGCTTCCGCTCATCATGATGATCTTCTATGAGTCGTCTCTCCTGCTACGAAATGATGTTTGTTTTATCGTATTTTGGATATGATTATTAGTGGCGCTGTTGAGCGGTGTTTATGGTGCAATTGTTGATCTATTTATCGTTATGGGAATGATTCAAAGGAAGGCTTGTGCTTTTCCGGCCGAGGAAGTGGTGCTATTGGGGTTTAGGACTCTCATTCATACCACTTGACTCTTTTGAATTTGGGTACTTAGGCGGCTTGAAGTCTGCCTGGCTTGTTTTTGTCCTTATTCAGCAATTTTCAGCAATGGCTACAATGCCCTTTAGCTGTTTCGTATATAGTTTGTCCCTCTCCACAGTGGTTGCTATGGGCGGTGTTGATATATTTCCGAAAGAACGAAAGCCTACAAAGCGCACTGTACTGCTACTACTACTACTACTACTACTACTACTACTAGTACTGTTTCTTCTCCCTGTTCCCCTGTTCTTCCTTTTGGAACTTGAAGTTGAACGTCTTGGCCTTCAAGAATATACTCCGGTAACCGGGCGCTCAGTCGTTTGACATTACGGGTTCAATTGAGTTCAATTTGTACCGCGCATGAATAAACCGACCGCGGTCGATGACAGATATATAGTACACAGGAACAATTTGCCTAGACATGCCTTTCGCATAGAAACTCAGTTGGTCTCCGGGACCAATTAATCGCCAAAAGTACATACCAATCATTAAAACAATTTCCGCCGAGGGAAAAACAGAATGACAGACTGCATAGACTGGTGTTGTTCGTGAATAACGTGGGGAATGTTCAGTGATGTGCTCATATATTACTTTGGATGGTATGGTTATAGTACTTTGGCCCTCTTAGTCCCAGTCGTCGTCGTAATCTTCCACCATGGGTTGCTTCTTCTGGAAGGGACCTTCTTCATCTGAATCATCAGACCGTTTTTTCAGACGAATATCGCTCTCTTTGAGAGCACCCAAGTCGAGGAGCATCCTTTCAAGATCTATCGGCCAAGCCGGCAATTAGTCAGGTAATTGGGGGGAAAGATGTCCAGGAAAGGGACAAGGTAGAGACATTACCTTCAACTCTAGTTCGAGGGCCCTTGAACTCCTTCAAAGTAACCGACTGTTTCCTGATTTCGCCATCCTTATAGACTAGGATGGTGGGGGTGTTCCTGTCCGGATAGCCTTCAATGCACATGTTGCCACGGATTTCGCAGAACTTGATATCGCCATACTTCGTAGCCAGTTGTCGCCAAAGTTCTGTCAGGAGCTGTGACTCAACATTGCCGCTTGTGGATGAAGACAGATGTACGAGCACAAAGGCATTATTGGATGCTTCGGTGACCTCGCGCGCATAATCGACTTTCTGAAGCGGATAGACTTGGTTGTAAAGGCTTGTTTTCTGGAGGGTGGATAATTCTGCGAATCGTTTTTGGCTGTTGATCGGTTAGGCCGTTTTCATAGTAGGCTTCGGCTTGATAACCATCCTACCGATATTGTTCCAGGAATGCTTCGTCTTCTTCGTCCTCGAGTTCGTCGAGTTCATCGAGATCTTTATCTTCTAGTCGATTTTCATAGGCTTTGCGCTCGGCCTCGACGAGGGCTTCCTGGATCAATGGCTCAGGGTCTTGGGGTTTCTCGGGGATAACGCCATGTTTGCGGAGAATATCATTCCTGCGGGCGGGGGGGGTGAGTTTATATACACTTGGTATGAGGTTTAGGGGAAAGGGAAGATTTTCTGCGGGAGGTATTTATACCATTCGGTATCTTCGTTGGGGTTCACTTCGACCTGCATGATGAAAGGTTACAGGAAAAGGTATGAAACAGTAATAACCCAAGATAAGGGGAATTGAAAGTCAGTTAACTTCCAGTCATGGAAATAAATTACGTTTAAAACGATGATGCATGCCGCATGTTTGCATTGTTTGAAGGCTTCAGCCACGGTGGCTGCTTTAAAGCCCACAGAAACGCGGAAGGACTAAGGAAAGGGAACGACTAAGGCCACCTGGAGATTGTTGGATGCTCATCTGGACCTCCTCGTCCGTCAATTCGGCAGAACATCTCCAGTCATTCTTCTCCCGTATTTCCTCCACTCCGTCCTTGTTCCCCCTCAATTCACTTTCCCGCTCCGTTTTAATTATTACCCCTGGAAGATAATGAGGGCGCGGTAATTTACGTATTTCACCGCCTGCACGAAACTAACAACTAAACAATACCTTTCGACCCGCCCTTTAACTCACCCATTGATACTCCGCTGTCACCTCCACGGGGTCTTTTTACCCAATTTATCGACTGTGAGATAGAGACTTTTCCCTGCTGCAATTCTTGCAGCTTGTCACCATGAGTTACATGAAGAAAGATGAGGATGCCGATCAAACTATGATCAAGCTTGATCGGACTTCCGTATTCCAAGATGGTAAGGGACCGACCTGAAAACCAATAATTCCCTCGGAGTCGCATAATATGTTCAAAACGCCCTTTGGCTGACTGGGTTGGCTTCTAGCACGGCTGTTCAACACCTCCCCCATCTCTCCGCGAACATGTCGTACCCTTCTGACCAAGATCTCGGTGCTCCTTTTCACCGGGGAGCAATTCCCCACGAACGAAGCGACCACGCTCTTCTTCGGCATCTCGAAGCTATTCCAGAACAAGGACCCTTCCTTGCGGCAAATGGTCTATCTCGTCTTGAAGGAGCTCGCCAATACCGCGGAGGATGTTATCATGTCGACTAGTATCATCATGAAGGACACTGCGGTTGGTAGTGATGTCCTCTATCGGGCGAATGCTATCCGTGCTCTGTGCCGCATTATCGATGTAAGCGCAGTGCCTACATTTATGTGTCATTGTGTGAGCTAATTAAATCCGGCGAAAGGGCACTACCGTACAAGGCATTGAGCGATTGATCAAGACCGCCATCGTTGACAAGACCCCCTCGGTCTCCTCCGCCGCCCTGGTCTCTTCATACCACCTCCTCCCAATCGCTCGTGATGTTGTCCGTAGATGGCAAAGTGAGACACAGGAAGCCGCATCCTCGTCGAAACAATCAACTGGATTCCTTGGGTTTGGCGGCAACTCGAACCACGCCATCTCGCAGTCGAACTTCATGACACAATACCACGCAATTGGTCTGTTGTACCAGATGCGCTCACACGACCGGATGGCCTTGGTGAAGATGGTTCAGCAGTACGGTGCTGCGGGTGTGGTAAAGAGCCCCGCTGCGCTGGTTCTGCTGGTGCGGTTGGCCGCGAAGTTGGCCGAAGAAGACCAGGGATTGAGGAAACCTATGATGCAGATGCTTGATGGCTGGCTCCGACACAAGCATGAAATGGTCAACTTTGAGGCGGCGAAGGCCATTTGCGACATGAGGGATGTTTCTGATGCCGAAGCCTCCCAGGCCGTCCACGTGTTGCAGCTCTTCCTGTCTTCTCCTCGGGCTATCACGAAGTTTGCGGCTATCCGCATCCTCCACAACTTTGCATCCTTCAAGCCTCACGTCGTGAACGTGTGTAACCCCGACATTGAATCGTTGATTTCCAACTCCAACCGCTCTATCGCTACATTCGCTATCACCACCTTGCTCAAGACCGGTAACGAGGCCAGTGTCGACCGTCTTATGAAGCAGATCTCCGGTTTCATGGCCGATATCACAGATGAGTTCAAGATTACAATCGTCGAGGCTATCCGCACTCTGTGCCTGAAGTTCCCCAGTAAGCAGGCTGGTATGCTGGCCTTCTTGAGTGGTATCTTGAGGGACGAGGGTGGTTATGAGTTCAAACGGAGCGTTGTCGAGAGCATGTTTGACTTGATAAAATTTGTTCCTGAAAGCAAGGAAGATGGTAAGCTACTGAACCATTTCTAATTATATTTTGTGATACTAATTCGAACTAGCTCTTGCACACCTCTGTGAGTTCATTGAAGATTGCGAATTTACCAAGCTATCCGTTAGAGTTCTGCATCTGCTTGGTGTCGAGGGTCCAAAGACTTCTCACCCGACCAAATACATCCGTTATATTTATAACAGAGTCGTCTTAGAGAACGCCATTGTCCGGGCTGCTGCTGTGACGGCTTTGGCCAAGTTTGGCGTTGGACAGAAGGATCCAGAAGTCAAATCTAGTGTTTCTGTTCTCCTGACCCGTTGTCTTGACGATGTTGACGACGAGGTTCGCGACCGTGCTGCTCTTAACCTCCGTTTGATGTCGGAGGAGGATGAGGCAGCGTCGTCGTTCCTCAAGAACGGTAAGCTGCTTGGATAAAAATCTTGTCTCGTCTTTGCTAACAAGTACAGATTCTATGTACTCTCTTTCTACATTCGAACATCAACTGGTTATGTATGTCACATCTAATGATAAAGAAACATTTGCGGCGGCATTCGATGTATCTACGATTCCCGTCGTTACGCAGGAGCAGGCTTTGGCTGAGGAGCGCACCAAAAAGCTCACAACCGCGACCCCCACACTCAAAGCACCCTCTACCGGGCCTCCCAAGAGCAAGGCAAATGGTGTTGCCGAAGCTGCCACTGCTGCTGCCACACAGAAATACGCCGAACAGCTCATGCGGATTCCGGAGCTCAAGGAATATGGCACGTTGCTCAAGTCCTCTGTCCCTGTTGAGCTCACCGAGAGCGAGACAGAATACGTTGTTACGGCCGTCAAACATGTCTTCAAGGAGCATGTTGTGCTGCAATACGATATCAAGAACACTCTGCCGGATACTGTTTTGGAAGACGTCACCGTCGTTGCCACCCCGTCAGAGGAAGACGTTCTGGAGGAGGAATTCATTGTTCCCGCCCCTAAGCTTGTCGCCAACGAGCCCGGAATTGTTTATGTCACTTTCAAGAAACTTGCTGGCGAGAACAGCGTGCCCGTTACATCGTTCACGAATAACCTCAAGTTCACCAGCAAGGAAATTGACCCTACTACCGGTGAGCCTGAAGATAGTGGCTACGAAGATGAATACCAGGTCGAGGACTTGGACCTTACAGGCAGCGATTACGTTATCCCCACGTTTGCTGGCAGCTTTGATCATGTCTGGGAGCAGACTGGCGCCAACGGGGAGGAAGAGAGCGAGACTCTTCAGCTGAGCAATATGAAGGGCATTTCAGGTATGTGCTTACACAGCTATAGCTCCTGTATAGTCCAAAAAGTGACCCTTTTGCTAACTTGGAACCAGATGCTACCGAACAATTAATCTCTACACTTTCACTGCAGCCCCTTGAGGGAACTGACGTGGCCCTCAGCAACAGCACGCACACGCTCAAACTGTTTGGTAAGACGGTGTCCGGCGGTCGGGTTGCAGCCCTGGTCAAGATGGCGTTCTCCAGCAAGACCGGTGTCACGACCAAGATCACCGTCAGGGCGGAGGAAGAAGGTGTCGCACCGGCTGTGATTGCTTCCATCACTTAGTGTAGCAAACTGTAAATGGTAATGGGGGAAATGTCATGTTAGGAAGCGTATATTGCCACGAGTCCTGCATAATGAGATCGGACTTGTTTTTGTTTCCACCTTTTTTTTTCCATCACCTTTTTTCTTCATTCATAATTCCAGGTGTCGCGTTAGATTATGATGTTTCTTTGGCTACTTTCTGTACACACACCCCCTTTCTTGATTTCCCCTTCTTGTAGGCGTCGCAGCATTATCCACTTACCTTTTGCCTCTTTTGTTTTTTTTTTTTTTTTACCAAGTTCTCTGCCTTTCTTTGCATACCATATTATTTTCAGTGTCTTATGTAGTTTTCAAAAGCAATTACTGTTCTGATACTATTGCCCGTTAGGGGGTCATTAACATAACGATGTATACGGGTTTAGTTATAATGTATGTCAGGGTTACCATGTTTTCAGTAAATGTTACCATTGTGGGTATATCTGGTAGAGTATTCATATAACATGCTTGAGTATAAATGCTTTTTAAATCTATTCGTCAATCGTGACTATGTATATGAGCCTGTATGAATATTCTGGCGAATTCTAAGGAAGAAGGTAAACGCCTATTTGCGCTTCGTCTTGAGTACCAGAACCAGACTGAGACACCCGATGCTCCTCTAATTGCCTGAGAACATCATCGATTTCATCATGCTCTGTGGCAAGCTGATCCGTGACCAACTCATTCGCGAACCCTACCTCACGGACATTTGTTAGCCCCGTCTTCAGGGCATTCACGAGAGATTTCGTAGAGAAATTCAACTGGAGGTCGGCGCAGGGCAGCCCAAATTCCAGCACGGTCAGGGCTAGCGGCGGGAACATGTGACATATGATATCAAAGAATGACTCGTCGACCATGTCCCCCGGTACACTGAGGAAGGTCAAATTAGGCAGGAAGGCGGGGATTGCGTTGATGGATTCCGGCTGGACGCCGCGATTGGCGCCGGAGATGGTGAGGCGCCGGAGGGTCGATCCTAGCTGTGGACTGCTGAGGAGACTGCCTAGGTTGGTGACAGAGAGGTCGGAGCAGTTTTTTAGTGCGAGGCTGGTGAGGGCGGGCGGCCAGGAGAATGTGGGGATGAGGAGGGGGTTGAAGCGGCCGCTTATCTGGAGTCTTTGGAGGGAGGGGGGCCATGGGATGCGGGCGGATTCGGGCTCAGTCAGGATGGTGGATTG
The DNA here is from genome assembly GCA_009193465.1 of Aspergillus avenaceus. Classification (NCBI taxonomy): domain Eukaryota; kingdom Fungi; phylum Ascomycota; class Eurotiomycetes; order Eurotiales; family Aspergillaceae; genus Aspergillus; species Aspergillus avenaceus. The sequence continues at coordinate 61,553 of ML742149.1, read as the reverse complement.
GGGGAGTCGGAGGGTGGTGAGTTTCTTGTGCTTGCTGATGGCTTGTTTAAGGGCGGGGAAGGGGATTGGGTCGTGGACGAGGGAGAGATCGAGGTTTCGGAGGTTGAGGCATTTGGATAAGGCTGGGAGACTGCTTATACTGGGAGTGGATCAGTATGGTTTGTTGGATGTAAACTGGGTGTATATCGGGTGTGGTAGTCGAGAATAGACTTACGTGAATGTGAGACTTGGGGCAGCGAATACTTCCAAGTTCCCTTTGACCCGACCCAGGAGTCTTGCAGTTAGACTGTTGGAACTGTGATGGACAAGGTGGCTGAGGTTCAAGCGATGCACGAAACTGCCGAGATTCAATTTGTTTTTACGCGCCCCGAGCGGCGGACTGATGGTTTCTGTGAATCTCTGAAATGCGATTCCTGTATTCACGAGAGGCCTTTCGTAGAGGTATGCAACGGCGGCGGAGTACCATTGGTGCGATACTAGACAGCATGCATGTAGGGTTTTTTGACGATCCCGATTATCGGCACTGACGTATGAGATGATTTGGACGATAATTTCCGTTGGAAGGTGAGACTGGGGAGAAGAGGGCATTGGGGGCGTTGAGAATGATTGAATGCCATGGTCTGGAAAGGAAGAGAAAAAGAGAGCGGATTAAATGTGGAGTTGATACAGTTTGCGTTTTAGTGTGTTGGGGAAATGATATCATTGGAGTTTTTGTGTTTTTCGATAAGGATAAGAGATAAATAAATTACCGTCAGCTGTCTTTCTCTCTCCCTATTTGTTGATTGCTTCGGCTTCCGAATAGAACCAAGTTCTTGTTTACACCTTTGCCAACTACTCTCCTCACCACTTTTCTCTTTTTCCCTCGATTTATTAATTTTGTATATGTTCACAATGCGCCCCCAAGGCGTTTATCGACCTTTTTCCCTGCTTCACCGCACATGTACTCGATCATTCTTACAATCTGGTTCCGGGCACCGATTCCTTCAGACCACAGCTAGCTCTCCGCCCCGGGTCCCGGACTTTGCCTTTGCCTTTGAGTAGGTAAACTACACATTTCCAGTCGCACTCAGTTGAAGCCTTCGTTGTCTAATTACTGCGTTAGTATCGACGGTGTCCTTCTCCGATCCTCGAAACCCATCCCCGGAGCTGCGGAGTCATTAGCGCTGCTCAAGGAACAGGGGATCCCCTTCATTCTCTTGACAAATGGTGGTGGAAAACATGAGACGGAAAGAGTCGCAGAGATTAGCGAGAAGCTTCAGGTTCCCTTGGACCATTCGGTGATCGTCCAGAGTCATTCGCCCTTCGCGGAGCTCGTACGGGGACCCGACGAGGCGAGTGCTTTGGAAAATAAATGCGTTTTGGTCGTGGGCGGGGACGGTGGTCGTTGCCGTCAAGTTGCAGAGAGGTATGCATATACGAAGTATGCGAAAAGGGATGGCGAATTCTGATTGGTGTTGTAGATATGGCTTCAAAAATGTCATTACCCCCGGCGACATCATGATGGCAAACCCAACCGTCTGGCCCTTTGCCAATGCCTTCAAGAGCTACTATGAAAACTTTGCAAGGCCATTGCCGAACCCGAAAGACCCGAAAGACCCGACTAAAGGACTGAAGGTCGACGCCATCTTTGTTTACAACGACCCCCGCGACTGGGCTCTGGATGCGCAAATAATTATGGACTTCCTGTTGTCTTCCCAGGGCGTCTTGGGCACACTATCTGACAAGAATGGACAGACTGATCTGCCGAACCGGGGCTACCAGCAGGATGGCCAGCCTCCGCTCTACTTTTCCAACCCCGATTTGTGGTGGGCTGCGGCTTACCACCTGCCACGTCTCGGCCAGGGTGGCTTCCGCGAGGCACTAGAGGGTGTCTGGGCTGCGACAACGGGTGGCCCGAGCAAAGGCGTGGAGTTGAAGAAAACGCTGATTGGAAAGCCTTATCAGGGCACTTATGAATTCGCAGAACATCAGCTCCTGCGGAACCGATCCCGAGTGTTTGGCACGGAAGCCAACATTCCTCTACGAAATGTCTACATGATCGGAGATAACCCCGAATCTGACATCCAGGGCGCGAACACTTATAGAAGCCCCCATGGCAGCCAGTGGCACTCACTTCTCGTGAGAACTGGGGTTTACGGCGGTGGAGAGCCTACATGGGTTCCAGAGACTATTGTCGACAATGTACAGCGAGCGGTGGAGTATGGAATAAAGGCCTCCAAGTGGTAGGAGTCTACCTTTTAGATGTTCTATTATTTTGAAGTATAGAGAATTGCTGTCATGGCCGCTCTAGCGTGTGTTTGTATTGGTTCAAGAATATAATAGATATCATATTTATTTGGTTACTTCGTAGATATTTCACAACGAACTATACAAAGCTCCTTGTCCATCATTGGTCAGTATATATATGCCTCAGGCATCATTACTCCATCAGGTGACAGCCCCTCCTAGGGCTTAGGGCAGGCTCCATCATGCGGTGGGGTGACTCAAAGTGACGGATTGAAGCTGCAAAAGCTCGTTCGTATCTGGTCCGTTGTTTTTCTTCTTTTCCACCCCAGGAACTCTCTCCGCAATTAGCCATGGCCGATTCCGAATTGCCCACCCGCCCCAAGCCCGAGGAGACCCCCGCCGCCGCTCCGGCGGACGGTGCGGAGCAGACCAAGAGCGCCAGCAAGAGCGCCGCCAAGAAGGCCGCAAAGGAGAAGGCGAAGGCTGAGAAGGCTGCCGCGCGCGCCGCTCAGGAGAAGGCCCAGGCCGCTGCTGCCGACGCCAACGACACCGCTAAGGATCTCTACGGCAAGATCCCCGAGTCCGAAGACGTCCTCCCCACCACCAAGTTGACCGATATCAACGACGACCTCTACGAGAAGGAGATCACCCTGGTGGCCCGTGTCGACAATGCTCGTGTTCAGAGTGCCAAGCTGGCTTTCCTTATGTTGAGACAGCAGGGTAAGAAGATCCAGGCTGTCATCGCTGCTGCCGAGCCGATCTCGAGACAGATGATCAAGTACACTGGTGGATTGAACGTCAACTCGATCGTCCAGGTTACCGGTGTCGTCAAGAAGCCTCAGGTCCCCATCGCCTCCGCGACTCTTAGCAACCATGAATTGCACATCCGCAAGGTCTACATGATCGCCGAGGCGGCCCAGCAGCTCCCTATGCAGGTCAAGGATGCCGAGAGACCGCCCCCGGAGACCACCGAGGAGGGCCCCCAGGTTGATGCCGACGGCGCTCCCATTGTCACCCTCAAGACCCGTCTCGATAACCGTGTCCTCGACCTCCAGACCGAGACCAGCCAGGCCATCACTTGGATTTCCAGCGGTGTCGCCGAGTTGTTCGCTGAGTACATGACCAAGAGCGGTTCTCGGTGGATCTTCACCCCCAAGCTGGTCAGCTCTGCTACGGAAGGTGGCAGCAACGTCTTCGAGGTCAAGTACTTCAAGAGAAACGGATACCTCGCTCAAAGCCCCCAGCTGTACAAGCAGATGTGTATCGCTGGTGACATGGAGAACGTGTTCGAAGTCGCTCCTGTTTTCCGTGCCGAGGACAGCAACACCCACAGACACTTGACTGAGGTAAGCTGTCTGTTCCCGCCAGTGTCAGAGAGGATATGCTAACATTTTCTAGTTCGCCGGTCTTGATTTCGAGAAGACCTTCCAGAGCCACTACCACGAGGTCCTTGAGTTCGCCGAGAACCTTCTCGTCTTTATCCTCACCCAGCTCAAGGAGCGTTATGCCGAGCAGATCGCCGTTATCCAGAAGTCCTACCCCAAGGCCGGCGACTTCAAGCTTCCCAAGGACGGCAAGGCCCTGCGCCTGAACTACATGGACGGTGTCGCCCTGCTAAAGGAGGCTGGCGTCGACGTTTCCGAGCAGGAGCGCTTCGAGAACGACTTCTCCACTGCTATGGAGAAGCAGCTGGGTCAAATCGTCCGCGACAAGTACGACACTGACTTCTACGTGCTGGACAAGTTCCCTATGGCCGTCCGTCCCTTCTACACCAAGGCCGACCCCAAGGACACCCGGTTCTCCAACTCGTATGACTTCTTCATGCGTGGTGAGGAGATCATGTCCGGAGCCCAGCGTATCAACGACGTGAACGAGCTCATGGAGTCTATGCGCGCCAAGGGTATCAACCCCGACCAGGAAGGTTTCGAGGACTACCTCAACGCTTTCCGCCAGGGCTGCCCTCCCCACGCCGGTGGTGGTCTTGGTCTGAACCGTATTGTCATGTTCTTCCTGGGACTGCCTAACGTCCGGTTGGCATCCTTGTTCCCTCGCGACCCCCAGCGTCTGCGTCCTTAAACGGTTTACAAAATTACACAGATGGTATAGACGATTACGAGACTTTTATACGCATGAGCCAAAAGAAAATATAATGATTATGAGATTGAGTATGTTTAAAGAAAAAGACATTTAGCGTTGCAATTGGATTAAGCCGTAGTTTGTCGAGTAAATAAATTAATAAAATAATTTATAGATTTATAAATAAATAAATAAAAAAAAAAAGAGGATGTGGCCCAAGCTCCACTCCGAAACTTTTGTTTTTGTCAATTGTATTCAGCGATCACTTTCACCCCATTTACATTTAACCCCCCAACCTTACAAAGAATCATGTCCACCGAACCACTCAAGCGCAAACCACCCACTTCTCACACGGGTTCTTCTCCGTACGCGAAACGCCACCGTCCCTCGTACGCAGACGACGACGAAGACATGTCTCCCAGCGTGACTCCGTACGAACGGCCTCGCAACCACCCGATCTACGGACAGAAGAGCGCTTTTCCGGGCCTCGACTCTGCCGGCGACGATGAGCTATTCTACGGTCCAGCCGATGATGGATTAGAGTATCTTCGCATGGTCCGGTAAGCTCTGTTCTCAAATTTCTTTCCGTCTTATTTTCTCTTTTTTTTTTTTTTTTTTTTTTTTTTTTTTTTTTTTTTTTTTCCTTTCCCGTTTGCTAAAACACCTGCGTCTCTTTACACCTTGTAGCCCGGTGAAACGCGAATTATTTTGTCGATTCCAAAGCTGATGGTGATCGATGTGTGATCTAACAGGTCAGAAGCGAATAACCTACCCTTCCTATTCACTGCGCCGCAATCTACAGAAACGCCCATGGAGCAAGACGAAGACACACCAGCCGAACTGCAACCGGGACCCGAACCAAAGACAGAGACTACAAATGACGGTGTCTACGTGGACGGCGTGTACGTCGCTGCGCCCGTAGCCGTCGCGAACGTAACAGTCGTCACGACCGAGACGCCATACTCAGATGCGCAGTCAAGCTACTACAATCTCCTACACCACCGGTTCCTGCTCCTCCGGTCGACTCTGAAATGCACACCGCCGTCGGAGGCGATCAGCGCGCTCGACGAGTCGCACCCGATCAGCTTCCCGCGACACTCGAAGATGGCGCGCAAGGAGTGGCGCCGGCTGCTGCTGGTCGCGGATCCGCAGACGGTGCAGCTGGCGTGCATGGATATGGAGAGCGTGCTGGGCGTGCTGGGGATCATGGCAAGATTGATGTCGGAGAATGTGCGGAGCGGCGATGCGCAGCGTGTTCGACGGATCGCGGCCTGGGCTTGGGGGCTTCTGGGCAAGTGTCGGGATGTCGGACAGCTCGGGAGCGAGGAAGTAGGCGAGATACGGGACCTGGGTAAACGGGCGGTTAAGATCCTGCGGAAGATGAAGGAAGAGAGCGAGAAGAAGCGGTCAGCTGAGCTGGACGGTGATGCGTCTAGCGGAGAGTCCGATGACGAGAATCCCCCGGACAACGAGAATCCCCCCGACGACCCTGCAGACCAAACTGTAAACGATAACACCGGTGAGGCCGACAACACTGACCAGGCCATGCCAGACGCGGAGCTGGAACCGTCCACCGAAGAGCTGGAGATAGCCAAAGCCCAGCTCCAGGCTAAGCTTGACGACGTCGCGGAGGAGTCCGAGACGGAACAGACCGCCGAGGAAGCCACTGCGCAGACGCGCGCGATGCTAGATATGATCATCACGGTGGTGGGCGAGTATTACGGACAGCGCGATCTACTTGCGTCGCGCAGCATCTGGGATGAAACCTTTTAACCTTCCAACCTCCCTCCCCTAAACTATCATCTTGTAATATTTTATTATTATTGACACAGCATTGTAATCAAGATACCCAATTACAGCGTTTTGACATGTAAAAGACAGAAATAGAAATAAAATTAGCCATAACTCAATAGATGGAGCACCTTGCGTCATGGGGTTAGCGGAGCATTAAGTCCGGTGACTAGCTGGAAGCTTATCTTTGTCATCCCTACATCTATTATCCCCTATCATCTCCATCCCAATTCCCAATTTAACCCCCCAACTTACGAACCCTGAAAGCAAGAAGAAAGAAGAAAGAAAGAAAGAAAGAAAGAAAAAAAAAAATGGAAATAACAATCCCAACAACAACCCTCAGCACCACGGACCCCCCCCACACAATCTACAACATAACCCTCCGACTCCCCCTCCGCACCTTCACAATCACAAAACGCTACACAGACTTCCTCTCCCTCCACAAAACCCTCCTAACCCAGACACCCCTCGCGCCTCCGGCCCCGCTGCCCCCGAAAACCTGGTTCAGCAGCACAGTCTCCAACGCCCAACTGCGCGAGTCCAGACGCCAAGCCCTCGAAACCTACCTGCAATCCATCAACGACGCCGAGGACGCGCGGTGGCGGAACACGTCGGCGTGGAGGACGTTCTTGAATCTGCCTAGCTCGGGGAGTAATAGCGCGACGGCGACGAGACTGCACGCTGCTGCTGCTGTTACGGGGGCCGGGGAAGACGGGATTCGGGACCCGACGGTGTGGTTGGATGTGTATCGCGATTTGAAGGGGCATTTGCATGATGCGAGGTTGCATTTGACGAGGCGCGATCAGGAGACTGCGCCGTTGAGGCAACATGAGAGTTCGGCGAGGGCGAAGAGTTGTCTTGTGCGTGCGGGGAGTCTTGTCGGGGCGTTGGAGGAGGGGTTGAAGCGGTTTGGTCATACTTCTACTTCTACTTCTTCTACTACTTCTACTGGTGGTGGTAATGGTGGTGGTGGGATGACTGGTCTTGGGGAAGGAGAGATACGGCGACGGAAGGATCTGGTGATTAATGCGAGAAAGGAGAAGGATGGATTGGAGGATTTGTTGAATGCCATGGCTGCGAAGAGTCGCTTGGATAATGCTGTTGCGTCCATTCAGGATAAGGAGGCGCTGATGGGCGGGAGTGCTGGGAAGAAGCCGGCGCGGTCGGGACGCGTGCTGGGACGGGAGACGGAGCGGACGAGGGAGTTGGATAATCAGGGCGTGTTGCAGTTGCAGAGGACGACCATGCAGGAGCAGGATCGGAGCGTGGAGGAGTTGATGAAGATTGTGCATCGGCAGAAGGAGCTGGGGGTGGCTATTAATGAGGAGTTGGAGGTGCAGAATGCGCTGTTGAAGTTGACGGATGAAGATGCTGAGCGGTATGTCTCTCTCTCTCTCTATTTCTCTCTCTCTCTGGTTTAAGTTCTATTTCTATTTATTTTATTGTTCGGGGCTAATTTCTTCAGGCTATCACGCAAGGTCGATATTGGAAAGAAGCGCATCGGAAAGATCTCCTAGCGGACCATGTCCCTGTCCATATCTTTATAATACGCGCTGTCTGTTCGGGAGTATTTTTATTAAGGGGTGGGTCTATACTAGCGGGTCGGAATCCAGGTTCGGAGTTTTGGCATTATACTAATAGGATATCGTCTACTTGGCCATGCTGTTTTGCTATTTCGGTCCAGCCGTGATCCCTATCGTTTTCATTTTGCAGACATGAACTGAGTCATTGTCAGCCTCGTCCACTGTGCGGCTTCGTAGAAACTTACCTCTTTGGATTCAGCGTCCGTCACCTTCGACTGATCCGATTCGCGCTGCACGATGAGCCCGATCTTACTCCGACGGATGAGCCACCACAGTTCCTGGCGATCCCCTCCAAGTTTCTCCTGTAGTAGGTCCTCCTTGAGCTTCCTCAGGAAATCATTGTAGATGGCCGGCTCATCGTAGGATATGAGCTCATCGCGCATCGTCCCTAGCGCTTCAATGACCCGATCGTAGTTTGCATCGGCAAGACTGTGTCTGATCTGGTCCTCTACAATAGTCGCCATCTGCTTCGTAGCTTCCTTAACGATCTCGATATCATCCACCTGTGCAAGTCTCTGCTTGTACTCGGGAATGGCATTGTTCGGGGAAATCTTGGAGCGCTTCTCTTGGTGCAGCAGGGAGTCCACGTCAAGACCGGAAAGTGGCTTCTCCGTCTCGCGGGTGCGCTTGCGGCCTTTCGCCTTGGGCGGGACTGGGGGCTGGGTCAGTATGAACGGGCTTGGTCGTGGAGTAGGGCTTACCTTTCTTGACGTCCGCAAGATCGATGAGGCGTTCTAAGTGTTGCTTCGACTTTTCTAAAAGGTCCTCCGGCGGATGGGAGAACTTTGTCAGTCTTTCTGATGGTGCGGGCACAGGCTCATCCGGGTTTATTGCGCGAGCGCGAACGGCGGCATCTATCCGGTGCACGACTGGGGAAAACGAGTCTTCGATAGGCATTGTCTCCACAGGATCGCTGTCTCATGTTAGTTGCGGGTAGCCTGGCAGCGCAGTGTGATGTTCTATCCTACCCATCCTCATCGTTGTCCACCAGCTCCATGCTGTTCACGTATTTATCCATGGCATCGAGTAAGTCGTCTCCGGGGAGATTTCTGTGCTCTGTCACAACCTTTCCAGACACGGTAATCACCTTGTCTAGTGGCGGGAAACGGTAAGTCCGAATGTCTTCAGCAAATGGCAACTGGACTTCGAGAAGACATTCATAGTCTGGCTCGATGGAAGGTGCAAGCAATACTACGACTGGAGGCTTGTTCTCCTTCATGACCAGACGGGCAACAGCATAGCTTTCGAGCTCAAACAGCGCGTGGATGAAGGAGGAAAGAGCAAGGGCTGCCTTATCATTAGCGCGCTGTGCAATAATCACATTTGACGTAGACATGTGCATATAACGGTCGTACTGTTCCATGATTAGCGCAATGTACAAAGTATGGAAGGACAGCCTACTTTGTCGCTCTGTATGAACCCCACCAGCTCCAATGCGGCGTATGTTTCAAGCGTGGTGATATTCTCGTCCGTTTCGCTAATGTGGACTGCCGTCCGTCCGTACTCATATCCCTTGGCGAGGTCATCGCGTTCCACGTCGATCTTGCCCCCCGGCGCGCTTTCATCGTCTACTTGATATGTATATAGCGTCCTCACGGATGTTAGAGCATCCCCGGACTGGTTCCCTTGTGTTGCAGCAGCCGTCTCAGACGACTCCGGTTGGTCCTCGGCTGGGATCTCCGACCGCAGAGCAAATGAACTTGCAGTTGGAGGTTTGGCCACGTATGTCCGGTAGTACCTCTCCACAGGAATACGGAGGGCGGTCTCGTAATCTTCCGGGTTGCCCAATTGAAGGTATCCCTTGAAGCTCGGCATAGACTTGACAACCTTGACTCTGGGAACGTCTAGTTCTGACACGGCCTGCTCCAACGTCCCGTAGACACCGTCGCAATCCTCGACGAGGCTGCGCAGGAGAGCTTCATTATCATCCTAGCCACGGTTAGACAAATAACTGCTGCGCAGAAAGAAGCTCTCACCTTTCGCGGGTCTTTGGCTTCTTCCTTGAACCCGTAATCGGGGTCATCGAAATCACATCCCCTAGTCAAGATTAGTTCCCATTCCGGAGCCAGCTCATTCAAGACACCGACATAACAACGAGTTCGATATTATCCTCCTTGATCCTTTTGATAATTTCACCAAGGTTCTCATCACTCATACGCCCCCGCCCATTAGTGATCAGCACGATCTTGCGCTTCCACTTTAGTTTCTTGCAATGCGTGATGATCATCTGGATGGCCAAGATAATGGCAGAGATAGCTAGATCCACAGTCAGTTCAGACAATAAAAGCAAACAACAGTCGCGGGAATCATTACCATCTCCCTTGTTAGTCTCACTAGGTCTGATCACTTCCTCTAATTTTCGAATGTCCGGCATAAGAAACCTAGATAACTCCGTTAGTTTACCACCAACCCCCGCGGAGTTTGCACGCCTCACTGTTTAATATTCGACAGAACCGAGATATGAGAGAAATGGACATCGTCTTCAAGTTCGTTGGAAGTTCCTGTACGACCAATCAGGATATAGTTTCCACGTTCTCAGTAAGAAAGTATACCCACCGTCTGTTCGCAGACCAATCACCCCCATCATGGCGGTTTTACGGCCCGTGGCTACCTGCAGAGAAATTAGTTATGGAAGCTATAATAGATTCTCAAAAAAAAAAAAAAAAAAAAAAACCTACAGTTCCTGTGATACGGTCCCAGACATATTGCATGGCCCACTCGAGATCCGTCACTGATCGGCCATTGCGACGTTCTCCCATGGATTGGCCCACGTCCACAATATAGACAGTTGCCTCTTTGTCAGCCATAATGAAGTGGTGATGATCGAGAAAAGATCAATGATCAAAGAGGTCGGACCAAAGTTCAAGTAGGGCGGAAAGTCAAGAAGATCAAGCGACAGGCAACACGATCTCCAGGCAGACGCGTGATATTGCCTGTTTGGGATAAAAAGGCGGGAACGCGAAGGCACATGACATCATCGCCGTAATTGGTTTATATATATATATATATATATTTTTTTTTATTATATATTTATTCATGATTGCATTTATGACAGCTATTTATATTAGATATTTGAAGTATATCATTATATTTAATAAACAAATCAAAATAGTCTGATCACAATCATACGGAGTATATACCGTACCAACATTGTTAAAACTTCCCCCGGAATCCACCACGCTCCACTCCCCAAAGGACAAACTTCGGTTCCAATCCCTTGCCTGCTTTCTTTGCCTGCGCTAAGCCCTCCGACTGCGGTAGAAGCACCACATTCTCCGGATAAATCTTCCCCAACAGGGCTAGAGCAACGAGTGGGTCTTGCACAGGAATGATATGTAGACCACCTTGTTGAGCAGTTATCAGGCCGTCTCTCGGCCCGGCCTGTAAGAGAACTGAAGCTGGATCATGAATGATGGTCGATGTAGGGCTATCGTCACCATTAACGGAGGAAGTTAGATCGCTAGATGGGGATGCTTGATAGAGGTAGCGATGGCCACGGGCTACCTGTCCTAGATCGACGGAAATGCTCTGACCGTTCGCTAGCTGGAGTTGCAATTCCAGCTCACGGACAATCGGCGATGAGTCAGGCGCCGGTGGGACCACTCTGATGGCGGCATCTTCCACGTTGACGGCGGGGGTGCCCCAGCCATTGGCCTCCGGACATGCGGACTTTGACGCCGTCGTAACTTCAACGCCAGTTGGGATCTCGATGCGAGGTGCAAGATAGTATTCTTGAACTCGGTAATCGAAGATGACCCCTTCAGGTGTGTCCTCCACCACTTTGGCAGGAATATATTGGAGAAGATGGAAAGGAGTAGGACCACCGGCGAGGAACGCGGGAAGGACAAGGCCGTGGGAATACTGGAAACCGTAGCCGTAGCTAGTCTGTGAAGAAGACAGAAGGCCGGGAGCGAGGAGAGCCTGGGCATGTTTGACAATTGCCGACTGAGCGACCTGCTTGGTCAAGATATTGGTAAGGAACTCCGATCGGGGGCGTTCCAGATGTCGGATGCCTCGAGCTGTGCGGCCGTCCACGGGGATGATCACTTCCTCGTAATTCTGAAAGGGTAGCAGCGCATCGCGCAGGAGAACCATCTGGTGCATATATTCATTGTACAGCTGCATCAGATGAGACTGACTGCGACGGCCGAACATGAGATCCACATTAGGCGGGGTGAGCAAATGGCCCTCGCACGGGCTGCGGAGGTACAAGTCGGGGTCGAACTGCCCATCCGAGTGGTCGCGCGCATACTGCACGAGCGTTTGGCCGATACGCTTGGCCTGCTCGGCCATCTCCTTGCGAGAGTCATCAATCTCGATGTCAGGGAAACGCAAAGTAGCTTCTCGGGTGTTGATGTCCAAGTTGGAAGCGATGTTGTCAAGTAGCTGTTCCCGTGCAGGGGTGGTTTTCGGTGGATCTTGACCTAAACGAAAGACAACGGTGTCTAGCAGCGGTGCCAATCCTTCCACCAGCTGACGAGGCGTATAAAGACCGGGTTGTAGAGCCCAAGCCTCCCGAGGCGTACCCTTGTCTAGTTTACCAGCATCGGGCCTGGGGGTAATACTCTGCCCCACCAGGATATGGCTCGCACCTCTGGTCTTGGAGCCAGTGAGCCGAAATGTAGATTCTGCGGTGACCGTCATGGTTAGATTCAACTTTGACAACGTCATCGTAAGGGGAAGACCAAAACCACCACACAGATTGCCATACTCAATTTATTGTATACTGATGCATGGAATGACAAATACTGAAAAGTCGCCGTCACTTTCGCAAAGCCTGACAAATTGCCTCATAATTCTGTTTGCCGGAGAAATGTGGTCGTCGGAGAAAAGTGGTTGAAGTTCTTGTGTCAATCGACCATCAATTCCGGGTCACATGTATCTTGGAGACCCTGGGTGCATCAGTCAAAATCAAGAGTAACAGGATGATCTAGCTTATAATTAGTGCTTACCAAGAATATGAATACTACCAATTATTGAAGCAATTACATTCTTATCCCCCACATTAGGCGTGTCTGAAGGATCGCGATCCTAGGTAACACGGACCCTGAATGATGGACTGGAGAAACATTCACAAATTTTCTACAGTACATCATCAGCCTCCACAATGGCCAACCACGATATCACCGACTATCCCATTATCAATACATGAAAGGGGCTCTGGGGGTAGCCGCCTCGATCGACGAGGGCCATCGACTGTCACCACTCTCCGGGCCAGTGGCTTTGTATACCTGAAGTAACACGAGGTGAATTAAGCCACTGGATGAGAGGATGCAAATCATCAGCAGGATACACAGAGGGCGTGGCCCAAGACAGGGCTACTCCAGCCCGCTAAAGCTCGCCCACAACCCCACAACCTTTGACCTGAGGATGTCGCGGAATATATTGCGACGACGATCCTGAGAAGGGGTTTTTCCCCTTCATCGAGGAAGAAAATCACTTCATAGCTTGTCCGCTTTGTCCTGTTATGGATCTGAAGTTGTTCCGGGTAAGGACCCGCTCGGCAGCTCATACTGATTATGGATGCATGATGCTGTTGTTTAATGACTTAGTCGGTGATGTGCAAAGATGGCCAATATCAATATATTCCTCGCAAGTAAGATTGCGCGGGACTTAATGGCAGGTTTCCAGGGATGAATCAGGATAGAGACCAGTAACTGATTAAGAGAAAACGTTGGAGAGCCTTCTCCCGGTTCAACGGATATCTGTCGCCAACCAAGCACCAGCCGCCGACCGCCAGCGACGGTGAACATGTCCTGGATCGCTAATTGGTTGTCCTCTTCGGACACATCAACCTGGATTTGCTCGTGAAGCCGCTTGATGCACTAGTATCAGATACAAATCCTGCCCAATTCGATCCGGTGGTGGCGGGTGAACATGTCAAGGCTCATGTTAGGGAGTTACACGTTACCGGGCATAGCTAGGACGAGAATGAGAAAGTTCAAACCCCTGCTTGCTGTCGGTGTGTCAACTTGAGGTACCATGTCGACGTTATCGTACATTCCTCAAGGTAGGTGCAGTCTCCCGCGGACCGATTTGACATTTGTTCGATCGATAGAGATCGGATCTCCAGAAGGTCCTTTGTTCCCCTGGGGCTAGGTACCTTCACGAGGGAAGAAATGAAAAAGGAAAAACATTTCGCATACAGACTGAAGTTTTCGGGTGTGTGACGTCCGCTTCATCTTTCCAAATTGCCCGGCGATGGGGTCAACAAATTTCAACATGAACAGAGGTCTCGCTTGTCCGAATTGTTACATGTAGATGTAACCTGTAATTTGAGAACTTCATGTTCTCACACACCCTTTACAGGTATGAAGTCAAAACAACGCATTCCAACTATTGCGCTCATCTAATAGCCACACAGTATTCAAGCCAGAAGCCTAAAACGCCTGAATGAAATCACTCATAACACCTCTTCGTACCCGTCACCCTGTAATTCATGAAAGGCATCTAGAATCAAAGACCGAGGCGCGTTATCATCGAGAATTCTAACCGTTTCTATATGTAAGTCTTGATGATAAAGGAAAGGAGGGACAAAAAAGAAAGGAAAACGAAAAAAAAGAAATAGTGGGCTACGATAACCAGAACTAAGGAAACTGTTCCAGTGCGCAGAGGATGACAAACGACCTGAGCTCATTCGAATCGCCAAACCCGACATTAGTCGCAAAATTTGCTCGAATATAGTCCTTTGCGAACTTTGAAAACAGAGACTTGAGCGAGGGCTCATTGCATCCACGCGAGAACGAATCTCCGCCAGACGCAGCAGTCGCGGCGCCAAAGGTAGAAAACGGGTCCACCGTAGCAGAATTGATGGGCGGCGACCCGGCCTGGATGGTCTTCTGCCATTCATCTTCAGTCCGGGCGCTCCAGGTAGCATCACTGCAGGGAAGAGGCATGTTCAGAATGAGATCATCGTTGAGGGGTTCGTAATACGGCGATTGGCGTCCGGATTGATGGTCGCGATTGCTGAAGAAGTTGACAATGTTGGCAAGGAAGATGGTACGGCGAGCGGTCTCACTGACAGCCCAATTATGCCAGGAGCAATTGCCGTCAGCGGAGGGCAGGAGCGCGGTGTCATGCGAGTCGGGATATGACTGCGAGAAACACCGTGTCATCTTAGAGAGGAAGGGTAATTTCAACCCTTTCGTACAAGGCTTGCGTTTCCAGCTGTCGGCATCGTAGGAGGCTGCGACGCCCAACTCCAGGATCTCATAGAGAAGCATGGCGTGCAGGGCATCCCACTGTTCCATGCAGTGGTACGCGGGCTGCGCATATTGGTTTAGTATGCTGAATAAGACCAGTAGAGCTAGGTGCTTACATATGCCTCAATCAAGCTATGTCTTTGCGTATCCATTGCACGTCTAACATAGCGAGCACTTTCTTTGACGCCCAAGGCACTTCCACAGCAAATAGCCATCGAAGTATGTGGTAGAATCGTCATGTCAGGCACATATTCATTGAACAAGGTGCGATGCAAAAATGGAGTATAGAAGTCATCACGGAGTAATAATTTTGGGTACTTCAATATTAGACGTACGTTGTTGGACATGCGTAAGCCTGGCACATCAGGGGTAGAATCCGGTGTTTGCGGCGATTCGTTAGTATCTAGTGTCCCAAAATCCGTCATAGGGGGCAATTCGGGAATCACTTGGTAGGTTTGAGCTATGGAGCTCTCCTCAACTAGTGACGGCCGCGATGGAGGCGAGGTAAGTGCAAAAGACAGACTTGAGTTACTGGCTGGGATAACCGGTACAGTGCCTAATGTCATTTGGTTGCCTCCATTTGTTGACGGTGATGGCAAGGATGGGATATCGATCATATCCAGGGACCAGGGAAAATTATGAGAGCTCCAAGCGTCCATGCTGTCTGTCGTAGGACCGCTCGTAAGCGACGTACTTAAATGGGCTTCGGATGATATTGGAAGGTCTCCAACCGAGATTGATGAGGAAGGAGAAGTATTGGTGGGGGTAATAGTAGTGGTGGTATTGTGGTTACTGCTGCTATTGTTGTTGTTCTTTGCGGATAAGTATTCGCAGGGAATTCCACGTTTGGCACACCGGGAGCAGGTCGGTTGCGTGTAACAACATTTAGTTTTAGCCTGCACGCAAGCATTGCACGCTTTGCGGCGGGTCGCGGTTTTGTTCGATCGCAGACACCGACGCCGATGACGTAAAAGAAGATCACCTGGATGGCCCTGAGCATTAGTTGGCAATTTAGTCGAGGTGGGGACGTACGTCGTTGGTATGATTTGAAGCAGGCATCGCAGAAGTGAGCCTCTTTGGGGTGTTCGGTCTCGGGCATGATCTAGGCGCAGAACCGAGGGAAAGGTTGGCTAGAACTGGGATAAAAGCGAGCAGGGAATGCCAGATATAACTCAGATGTAAAATCTACCCATCAGACTCGGCTTGCTTGCCTCTTTTGTGTTTATGAAATCGTAAGACGCAAGAGGAGGAGGGGGGTTTAACAGATAGGACTGAGCAGTGGTAGCGCTAAATTATTGGAGCTGCATTCTGCGTCGGGGGGTGTCTGCATCTACATTGTGTAGATTACATGTTGTAGATAGTGGGTAACTTCTCTTGAAACAGATGCCAGGATAATAAACGAATGGGCCTGTGATGAGAAGGTTGAGAAACAGGGATTGAATTAAATGATGGCGAGATTCGAATTTATAATACAAAAACGTGATCATCTTGCCCTGGTATTTTATTTTTTATTTTTTTTCTTTCTTTTCTTTCATTTACTAGTATATAGCTTTCGGACCCGCGTATCCGACTGTCGATCGCTTGTCGTATATTATTTTGGTATTTTCTGTTATTTAATGGATTATTTTTTAATTATAATTGTTTTCTCATGCGTAATATGTGCTTTGCTCTTCATGTTCTCTTAGCAAACGGTACTCTTATCGGGACCAATGACAGCCTATACTATATTTCAATATACCAATAATGGATGTGGAGACTCAACGCCTATCGTAAATACATCACTACCCAATCACATAGCCCTATGTTCAGACACATATTGACGCCACTAAATTCTGAGTAGTCCATCTCTTCAGCTAAAAGGTCTGCAACAAAAGAACGATGGCGATGATGCATACACATCATTCAGCAGCAGAATCCGCGTCAAATGCTCCACTATTCTAATTAAGCTGCCCCTCTCCTTCAGGCTTCACCAGGGAAGCTTTCTACACAACCGGCTCGAATTGCTTAGATGTCAAATCCGTCGGGCTTGCGTGCCGTCAACCATCGTACTTTTGGTGTATATCCTATCTGTTTCATTTCCTGTGCAAGGTCGTCCAACCAAGAAAAATATTCCTCGGGGTTTCGGGCCACACCTGGGATGCCCTCCTCTAGATGGGTGATATGCTAGTCAGTTACAGACCCACCAAGGGAAGTAGGAAGACAGAAAGAGCCTCGGCTACAACATTCGGCACATACCAGGGATTTTCCGAGCCAAATGGCCAAATGTCTCCTTCATGAGCTCCGCCGTCCAGGTGCGGTCTTCGGGTCGCTTGGATGTCGCTCCGTAACCCAGATTGAACGTTTCAACCTTCATATCTTGGAATCCCAGGGCGAGGAGCATATCGGGCAACTTCTTCCAGATATGCACATCCATGCCGGATGAGCTAGTTGACCACTCCTGCACGGTAGCCAGCTTCTTCTGCTGCACTTGCTCGTCGGTATACGAGCTCAAGACCCATTCGGCCTCGACGAGCTGCAGCACGCCACCGGGCCTGACAACATCGGTCAGGTTAGCCAGAACCCGTGTCCATTCGTCAGCTCCCAGTCCCCAGACCAGAAGCCGCTGATGCACCAGGTCGAAGCTGTTCTTCCAGCCCCAGGACTGCGGGATGGCGTTGCATAGATCATGCTCCCGCAGCTGCAACCGAGGATCAGAACGGAACAGCGCCTTCCCCAGGTCCACTCCGTAAAGCTTTAAGTCTGGCCGGTCTGTGCCCGCCAGATCCGCTAGCCATGTCCCTAAAAGTGGTCCCGAAGTCTTAGCCTGATTACGTCTACCGTCATGCACCAATGATGTTTCTTATCATTGGCAAGCAGGTACCGGGGTAGAAACTCACCATCGGCACAACCAGAGTCGAGAACTCTGGCCCCGGGGGGAAGCTCAACAGAAGTCAACTTATCATCAGTTGCGGCTTTGATAAAGAAATGTTGACGCTGTAGCCGCTTGATCTCCTCCTGGTGGTGTGGCAAGAGATAAATCCCTTCAGTCCCACGGAATTCATCCTTGCTTGGGAACTGGGGAGCGGGCTGGTGCGCCGCAGTGGGTTGAATAGGAGCTTCCATTTTCGTAAGAGTAGATGTAGTTACTTTCGAACTTGTAATCGTTTGCTTATACCATCATGATGCCTTGATTTGATCAATGTTATATACGTTGCTCGATGCTATAGATAATGGGATTACAACGGCTCGTACGCATTTCTCCGCTACGGACATGGGCTTGTGAGGCATCCTATGTTTTGTCGAGTCCGGAATATTGCTGTCACATCTTCCTACTTCCTTTTTTCTTTTTCTTTTTTTTTCTTTTTTGACATTTCATATTACCTCTCGGGAGGCGATGATGCAAGTACCGGAGCGAGAAGAAAACGGAACAGAGCGGAAGACAGGAAGTAGCAAACTAGATGATCGACATAGTGCATGTTAATCTACCATCGGCAGAACCTTCCTAGTGACGACATCATCCTCAACATCAAGTCATTCAAAATGGCCCGAAAACCTCCCGTCTACGGAAAATACCAGTCTATCCGTCTGATCTTCTCCGTGAGCTCAGCTTCAAGTTTCGGAGAAGGCGGTCGTCAAAACCATGGCCTAGCTGATGCAGCAGGTACAAGATCTCCGATGTAAGCACTAGTGGTGCTTACAAAAAAACAATGCGAAGGTTTCGCCCGTCTGCTCTCATCTGAGGAAATGATGTACTGCTGAATTTCATGCATTGAGATCCTTCGCATGCAAGTGGATAGTGTCTTTGTGCAAGCCATATCCTAGTGGCTAAATCATACGTTATCCGACTCCCAACGGCCACCAGCTGGAGATGGTGTGATTAATAGTCTATCATCAAGCATTGGGATCCTTCGTATGCAGCAGCTACTGCAGCTTCTTTATCACGGTAGTAGCATCCGGTAGTTTCCGCTTTAGCCGTTCACAAGCTAGATAGCGCTAGTGTGGCCTTTGGGGTGCACTGGGTTTCTTCATCTGCAGCTAGTGAATCTTCAGTAATGACCTGCAGAAGTTCTCCGAGTCCAATGGTGAGCAATGACGCCGACACGAGTCTGGACGCATGTGTCCTGATAAGCACAGTTGATAAGAAAGCAGTCGTTGGGTTGATCACGAATAGTGGAGGCATGCACCATAGCAGCAAGTGGTCTGGATACTCGCCACTAATGACTATCAGCAAACCTATTTCCAGGGTTCATTGTTTGCCCCTGTAGGTAGTACGTGAGGTTATTCCTCACTTTAACATTATAGATACTGCATGTGGATAATTCCCCGAGCGGTTACGAAAGATGAGCTTCTAGGTGGATTGACAGTCAATTCTCCCGATGGAGCATGGATATCAACAGTCTTAGGAAGAGTTAAGCTTGATGATAGTGGAACAGGTACGATGCTGGTAGCACGCCAAAACAAAACGTCTCCATTGTGATATTGCTCTGCCTCATCTACGCCAAAGTGGGAGAGAAGGAAGAAAAAACGATACAGGAAGCAAAGATTGAAGGTAACTAAACAGACTGTACAAAGCTGACTGCAGAGGGAAATAATCCGTTTGCCACTCCTTCCGTCGAGTGCCCCATCTGTTTGAGCTGCCTTCGATTGATCTTGAAGCCTGTGGTGGGAAATTGAGAAAGGCATCGGACACCTCCTGTCAGCTTCCTGAGTCCGGTGAGCGTCTGGTTAGCAAAGTTTAGGATTTCATGCTCCAACGACGGAATGAGATGAGGGCTTCGACGGAATTCGGGCTTGAGGATGATGAACGCAGTAGGTTCATCGAGCTGGGTGAAGTCGTTGCGGATGCCCACAACCACCGTACTGGCAACAGCGGGATGTTCAAAGACTACTGCCTCCAGCTCTGCGGCCGAGATGTGCGTTCCATAACCGCCACCGACCTTTAAGAGCTCCTTGATACGATCGACAATGAAGACATTGCAGCTTTCGTCGAGATAACCATAGTCACCAGTGTGGAACCAGCCCTCAGAGTCAAAGTCGCGGTTGGCGACCTCGTTGTCTTTGTAACCCTTGAACCGACACAGCTGGTTGCGCACTAGGATCTCCCCGGAGTTGCCCACACCAAGCTCACGGCCGGTGCCAGTGCTGATGACCTTTGCTTGCATTCCGTTCACCAGTGTACCACTGAATCCACTCCGGCGGGAGTCTTCATCCCGCTGCACCGCAATGAGCATTGTCTCTGAGGTGCCCCATTCTAGGTCAAAATGGACGCCCCCGAATTGTTCAGAGACAGTCTTTCGCAGGCTTTCATGCATGGGAGCCCCTGCCGTGAGTAGCCATTTGACACTGCTCACATCGATATTAGACCCCTTGAGGTCTGCTCGCGCTAAACGAGCTGCAATCGGCGGTGTAATGAAGAGAAAGCTGACCTGGTGTCGTCCAACCACGTCCACGGTAGTCTCATCAAGACTTTTATCCATCAGGACGACGGGAATTCCTAGTAGGATATTGAGTCCCATGTGGAGTTTGGCATTGATGAAAAACCCTAACGATAAGGGTGACAACCATACATCGTGGTCTGGGTCCGTGTTATCTGGTATCGTGCCAATGGTGCCCTCCATCGTGGCGATGAAATGGGCATGACTAGTCAACACAGACTTGACATTGCCGGTAGACCCACTCGTGCGGTTTAGGAAAGCATCGTGTTCCTCCGCACTTGCCACCGACCCCAACCGGAAGATATCCGCGTCCGGCCGGCCAAGTGGGAGGAGACGTTCCAGAGATGCCCATAGCTGGTCAGGGGTGTCATCCAGTGTGATCATACGGGGAGCACCTGCTAGGTTCGCGGATACTTCGGCCAGAAGCAGGAGATCGCTATCAGTGATAAGCAACTTTACTTTGGATTGTACAAGTCGAGCAGCAATATCCGTTTCGGACATCTCTTCTTGCACCGGAATTAATGCTACCGTCGCTCCAGCGGCTAACGCACCAAAGTACGCAATAGGATACTGGATCTAATCCAGAGATTAGCCGCTGCGGCATAAGAGAGCAAGGGCGAGAACAATATACCTTGTCCTTGGCGAGAATACCGACTACATCCTGGGGCATAATACCATACTCGGAGCGAATGACATCCGCAAAGCGCCGGCTTTTGTCCTCTAACTGAGCTAACGTGAGGGTCTCGCCACTCTTATCGCCGCGATAGAGGACTCGGCTCCAAGGGTATGGTCGTCGACCCTCGTGGAAGATGTAATTGAATACATCTGTCTTGGGCACAGAAGGGAGGGGGTATTTGGACTCAAAGATCATGGTTGAAAATGCTGAATGGGGGACTTGATATTCTGAAAAGGGTGAGGTTAGAAACAGCTCTTGAACTCTGCTCGTACTGTAGTTTTCAAATGCAGCAATATTGTAGCAATAAAAGCGTAGGCATTTAAATAAAAAGAACAATGGGGTTGACCTTTGATAGACCAACATATAGAGCCAATATTGGCAGTGGGCTATCTGCAAAGTGAATTGATCTCCACAAATGTTCGCAACTCCTATCATGACGACGCAGCAAAGCGAATCCGAGATGAGCCGGAGATACTGGTCACAAATCGCACTTGTCTTCATGTCTTGACTGGATTGACAGTAGAGTCAACTCCGGTATGCTCGACTTTGCCATTGATTAGCTCACACGGGATGGCATCCACTAACTCCGTTAGGGCATTGGACAGTACCGGGCATTGGTCCAAGTCCATTGGATCAAGGTGTGGCGATATTACTGCACTAAGTCATATCTTTCGCCGTTTTAAGACGCTAAGAAGTCTCCAACGCCCACACACCATGTCTGAAGGATTCGGTTCCCAACAAGTAGAAGCGGACAAGGACGGAAGGCTACTGCATGTAATACCGGCGAAACGACTGCTGTTCTCCGTGAAGAAGTTCAGATCGGAAATCGCTCAGTGAATCAGTGCCGAATGCATACAGGCTTCCGGTCGACTTGAAGGCGAGATCAGTTCTGAACCCGGCGATGGGAGTATTCCGAGCATTCAGGAAGATGTGCTACGGAGAAGGAAGCAGTTTGTTGTACCGTGGAACATCCATGCCTCTTAACTTCACACCTATGAGGCCTTGTTGCGCCTAGATTTAATTTGAAAACTGGAAGGATTTCGCTATCAAGTCGCCAATCCATCTCCTGAGACCAAGTCAACCTGTCCACTGTTTTTTAACAAGTTCAACACTAGCGTTTTAGCCAACATGGTATTGAATATACTGGACTTGGGTATCCCATCGGGCAAAGTGCTTCCGCCAGTGCAGGGCGAAGCTGACTCGGGCCTGGTAGGCACTTGGACACCCCAAAGCTGGCGAAAGCGCCCGGCAATTGCCCAAGATATTGAATACCAAAATGCCTTGGCGCACGAGGAGGTCTTGGATACTGTCGCTTCTTTACCTCCCTTGGTGAGCACGGTCAAAATCGAACTTGCTCGACAACGTTTCGCGGCGGCCGCTCGAGGAGAGGCCTTTATTCTGCAGGGAGGGGACTGTGCAGAAAGTTTCCAGGATGTGAGACCTTTGATCGTGCAGCAGAAGGTCCAACTTCTGCACGAACAGTCGCGGCTTATTAGTGACGCAATGAGCCTGCCCGTGGTCACCGTGGGGAGGATTGCCGGGCAGTATGCCAAACCGCGATCCTCTCCTTTCGAGACTTTAGCCGATGGGTCCAAGACTTACAGCTTCCGAGGCGAAAACATCAATGGAGCTCACCTGAGCGAGCGGACCCCCGACCCTAGCCGATTGCTACAAGGATATTTCCACGCCCGGGCTACTCTGGATCTCATGAAATCCTGCTCGTCGCTATCGACCCCTCCATCTGACGACGCCGTTGCGCCTGTACGAGATCAATCCTTCGACACCGATTTCCTGCAGGAGATCGGCCAGGGGGCCATTTTCACCTCGCATGAAGCCCTCCACTTGCCGTATGAGAGCGCAGTCACCCACGGTCACTATAACACGTCTGCGACATTCGTGTGGATTGGTGAGCGTACACGCCAGCTGAACGGTCCGCACATCGAATACATTCGAGGAATCCGCAATCCCATTGGTATCAAAGTTGGACCCAGCATGCACCCGGAAGAGCTGGTCGACCTACTCAATACCGTACTGGGGACACAGTCTGGCAAAAAAGGCCAGGCTGGTCGAGTAACCCTTATAACGCGAGTGGGGGTCGATAGGGTCGAGAAAGTGCTCCCTCCTCTCATTCATGCTGTCCAGAAAGCTGGTCATCTACCTGTCTGGATGTGTGATCCCTGCCACGGCAACACTAAAAGCACACCATCGGGCATCAAAACCCGTTGTGTCGAGACTATGGCCCGAGAGGTCATTCAGACCTTCCACGTTCATCAGGCCCACGGGTCGTTCATGGGCGGCCTTCATCTCGAGCAGACGGGAGAGTTCGTCACGGAATGTGTGGACGCGTGGGATAATTATAGCGAACAAGATTTGACGACAAACTACCGAAGTCTGTGTGATCCCCGACTGTCGTATATCCAGGCCTTGACAGTGGTTCAGCTATTTCTGAGACATGTACGCCAATTGAAGTCGAAAGCTAAATGAACGGGCTGGTACATGGCAGTGATGGGGATATGGAAATCTATGTTTTTTGGAATCTATGTTGAAGATGAAGTTAAGTTATGACTCATGTAGATGGGAAAGGAGAAGAGAAAGAGTAGCAGTAGTTAGTAGTTAGTAGTAGGTAGTAATGACAAGGATGATACAAAATTACAGTTTTATTGCCTTGTAACCTTGGCTTAGTTTACGCAGAAACCAATACTTGTAACCTTACAGACAGAAGTAACAATACAAGTTACGGTTGAATTTTACTTGAAAAGAGTGTAGTATTCTTTGAACCATAGTATACTAGACTTGTAGTATTTCTTGATTAACCCTACTATTCTGCCCACTATCTGGTCATCGACCTTTGACGAGTCCAATCTACACTACTCGAAGGATTTTTCTCATCCAACTCATCCTTCGAGTAAGACTTTTTTTTTTTTTTTCTTTTTCTATGGACCCATCCGATTCACGGGCTAAATGACCATACTACATAGTGCCGGAGCAATAAGGACGACAATGACCCCCGACTCCGAAGATCAACAATGCGTTGCGATACTATGGACAACACATTAATAATACATTCTTCAAGTCCGGAGTAGCTCCCAAAGAAGGATAGGCTCTTCAAATAAAAGGTCAATGGAATGGAAACCCCAAATCCATCAAAGGTCAAGCAATGGACCTATTCAATTCGACTACCCTCCTAATAAACATGAAGCATATCTTCGCCATCACCGTTAATACCGCCATCGCGCTGGGTAATGGCCTACAATGGCATGATGACCAGCATGTCATACTTGACAGCTTCCATCATTCGTCGAAGACCGCAGCAGACAGTCTCGTTCACAAATGTATCGCGCCGGGGGTTGTCTGTCTCGAAAACCAAGCTGCCAACCTGCCCTATCCGTTCTGGCGAGACTCTCCGAATGGCACATTCGTCACAAATCTAGCGGATATCAAGTTTCAACACGGGGCCAAGTCAACCTCCTGGGAACAAGTGCGACACGCTGATTTCGTGATCTTCGATGAAGAGCGTGGACGAAAGCTTCTGGGTGAATCGCCCAGCGTGGACTTCGTCTTTCCCGTCAACCCATGGGCGCTGCATGAAGCCCCGGTGTTCGTCCCCGGCTTGAACAAAATCATCTTCTCTGAGCTGTCGCCCATCCTGGAACAATTCGCCATCGATCTAAACGTCGACCCTCCCACCCTGTCGCAGTTCAAGGCCGACCCGCCCATCTACGTCCCTAACGGTGGTTTCTACCACGACGGCCTGATCTACTACTCTACGGCGGGCAGCAGCAAGAAGCTCAAACAACGGCCGGGCATCACCACGCTCGACCCCTGGACAAACAAGTCCTCCACCCTGCTAAACAACTACTACGGTCTAACCTTCACCGACTGCGACGATGTCATCGTCGACCCCGTCACCGGCTTTATCTGGTTCACCGTCCCCTACTACTCCTGGTGGCTGGAAGTCGCCGACACCCCGCCGCAGCTAAGGTCAGCCACCTACCGCTTCAATCCCGCGACAGGGTCCACGGTCGTGGTCAACGACGAGATGCGCTCTCCGAACGGCATCGCCATGAGTCCCGACCGCAGATACATCTACATCACCGATACCGCAGCCGCGGGTGACTCGGCGCCCATCTCTCTCGATATACCCAGCCCAGGCGTTATGGGCATCTTATTCAACACCACTGGCCTCCGGACAATCTACAAGTTCGACCTCGTGGACCAGGGACACGCCATCACGAACAAGCGTCCTATCCACTACGACGCTATCGGAACGGTACCGGACGGCCTAAAGGTCGCCCGCAACGGATGGGTAGTGACAGCGACCGGGAACGGGCTGAGCGTGATGGACGAGTACGGAGACATGATCGCGCGGGTACAGACCAACTTCACGGTCAACAACTTTGTCTGGTCGGATGCGAATGACTACCGCGAGGTGTGGATGGTAGGGCAAGGAGGCGTTGCCCGTGTGAAGTGGGATTTGCAGGGTCAAAAGGTTGCTTGAGTTGCTTGCAGTAGATGTAACTAGTCAAAATTCAACATAAAGTCAGCGATTCGTTTCAAATAGTATACATATGCTAATACACCTACCCCACCTATGACATAGTTGAATCCACAGATAGATCCTATACTATCCTAAAGCCCACCTTCAAAGTATCTTCCGTAAGCAACATATCCCAACAACATTTAATCAAAGTAGCATAAACCCCTCCCCCCCAAAAAAAACACGAAAGATGCAAGAGCTATATAAAGAGCTATAACTTATCTGGCACGCACACACATAAATTGTCTCCACACAAACCTAATCCTATTAATCTCCCCTAGAAACAACTCCAAACCACCGCAAGACAAACCTCTACTCCAAACCATCCACCAGCTCCATCTCAAGCGCAGCCAGGACAAACGCGCTCGTCCCAATCAGACTATTCTTCGACACAGCCCGATGTGTATAATACTACAGACGAACCATTAGCCAAG
The DNA here is from genome assembly GCA_009193465.1 of Aspergillus avenaceus. NCBI lineage: Eukaryota > Fungi > Ascomycota > Eurotiomycetes > Eurotiales > Aspergillaceae > Aspergillus > Aspergillus avenaceus. The sequence continues at coordinate 35,614 of ML742149.1, read as the reverse complement.
AGACACAAACCAACCAAAACCACAATCATAAGAAAGAACAAGAAAGGAAAAACCATACATCATAATCCAGCTTCTCCACATGCAAACTAGCAAGGACACTAGTTCCCTCAAAGTCCAAGGTATCATCGTCCATATTCCGGGTCACAAAATGCTCAACAACATCATCGTAGACAGCACGCGCAACATCAATGACGCGATCATCGCGAGTCGAAGGCGGCAGGAAGTCCTGGACGCGCAGATACGAAGACGCGCATTCGGACGAAGTTGCAAATCCAGGACCAGACAGGTAGCCCAGACGCACGCCCTTGGCAAGGGCATACGCAACCATGATGCCAGCGCTAGCTTCAACGAAGTTCTCTGGCTCGCCTGGCTGGTCCATGACCTGCCAGATAGCGAAGCGATTAGTCTTCTCAGCGGAGTCCTGGAGGGCGGAGACGGTGGCTTGGGAGAGGCGCTGGAAGATGCTGAGGATGCCTTGGAAAATTTCTTCGGTGTGCTTTGCGGATGGGTTGCTCTGGATGATCTCGAGTGTGTCTACTGCGCTGATCAGATACCAGGCTAGACTACGGCCCCATACGATTGGACTTGCGCCGGTGATTGGGTCGGCCCAGGGGGTGTTCCGGGAGCCGTCGTAACCGTGCTTGATTAGGCCGCTGGGCTGCTGGATGCTGTGCTTGTAGAGCACATCTAACTGGAATAGAGCGGAGTCGATGTTGAGACGGGGGTCGTTGTAGGTCAGGCCGTAGAGGGCGGCGAATGGGGCGTAGCCGTACATGCCATCGCTGTAGGAGAGATTGCCGTACGGTGGGAAGGGTGCTGGGGGGTTGACAAAGTACCAGAAGCCAGAGTTGTGGTTTTGGTATTGTAGATCGATGGATCTGCGGAGGGATTTGAGTACTTCGCGGTGCAGGGGAGTGTCGAGATTGGCCTCTCTGCGTCATGCGTTAGTTGAGATTGGTTTTAGTGGGTAGGGGAGAGGGAGGAAGGACATGATAGAGCGGCCGACACAGAGTCGGTCCAGGGGTAGGTCGCGTGAGGAGGCTGTCGCATTGAGGAGGACCTCAATGTTGGAGTCCACGCTATGACGGTGATAGTCCGTCCATTTGGCGATTTCCTCTGAGTCGCTGGATTGTTTGATAGCGGCTCGCAATGCCTCTTGGAATAGTCCCTATGCGGGTGTACTTAGCAGTGATGCCAGCGCATATTGAAGAAGCTAGTATACCTTCTGGATAACACCTAATAGACCGTCTGCCGGATTAATGCCTTCGCCTCGCGCAATGACACTTTCCAGCATCCAGGTGGAGTACTTGGGATGATGAGTCGCATGGCCCAATCCACTGGCCAGTGAGAGCAGATAGGATATTTGCTGCATGATTTTCATGATGACAATTCATAAACGGAGTCGGAACATTTAAATTGAGAAAGTCGCCGCTGACAATGGGGGATACAGTTTGTTTTATCGTAGCCCCGAAGACAAACCGGCTCCGGGAGTCCAGGCGCCGTCCATCCCTAAAACACCGCCCGGAGTTGGGTGGTCATCAGCCCCGGAGCTTTATGGTCTGTCCGATCGACCAGTGCAGCCGATTTCTAAGCTTGGGTGTTTACGATCATGTAGCTGATTGGCACTAAGTATCTTAGCTTGAATACTTTAAATAGCTTTAAATGATGCATCGGACTTTTAATCCTGTCTTTGGCGTATTCGCATATCGGCAAGCATCATGGCGGAGACGAACAAGGGCTCCCAGAACTCCGGATCAGACTCTTCCCAGGAAGGTCTGCCCCAGGGTGAGCATTTCCCTTCAATTCACTTTAATCAAATATGGAATATGAGAAAGTTAAAAACTAACCAATGGATTCGCAACAGGCATCCTGTCTGACGAGAAGACACCCAACCTAGACAATGAGAAAGCGGATGAACATGTCTACATCGCAGACACGCTGCCACTGTCCCGACAATTGATCTTCATCGCGACCATCTGCTCAGCAATGTTCACAAACCAGCTCGGACTAGGGCAAACAATGGACATAGTCCGGGTAGTCGGAGACTGGTACGGCATCACGAACACCAACGAGCTCAATTGGCTAGCCGCGGGCTTCAGCTTAACGATCGGCACATTCGTGCTGATCGCCGGCCGATTAGGCGACGATTTCGGACACAAAAAGCTATTCATCATCGGTATGGGCTGGTACGCGCTCTGGACACTCATCACCGGCCTGGCAGTCTACTCCGACCAGGTCCTCTTCATCTTCGCCCGAGTGTTCCAGGGCATGGGACCAGCCGTGACGCTGCCGAACGCAATCGCCATCCTGGGCCAGTCGTACTCCCCCGGACCGCGCAAGAACATGGCCATTGCGTTCTTCGCGGGCAGTGCTCCCATCGGGGCCATCGTGGGGTTCGCCACAGGCGGCCTTTTTGCTCTTGCCTGGTGGCCGTGGGTATACTGGAGTGCTGCCATTGGACTCGCATGTCTGGGGGTGTTCTCAGCCTGGGCTATCCCTCCCCAGCCAAGGAATGATGTGTCCAGAAACCTGACGATGCGCCAGAAGATCGTTCATCTGGACCCTCCGGGCTGCTTCACGGGCGTGGCCGCTCTCGTCTTGTTCAATTTCTCGTGGAACCAGGCCGCCGGGGTCGGATGGGAGCAGCCCTACGTATACGTGTGCTTGATCCTGGGATGTCTGTTCGGCGTTGCATTCTTCTATGTGGAAGTGTACTGGTCCGAAGATCCCATTCTTCCCCTCGCTGCGTTCAACGCTGACATCGCCTTTGTCCTTGGCTGTACTGCCTGCGGCTGGGCAACCTTTGGTATCTGGGTGAGTACCAGCATAGCGATGCTCAGAACACTATTTCCCAGGCAACTTCAAGACTAACATGATGTTCAATGATAGGTATACTATGCCGGGACATTCGTCATGGAACTCAACCAAGTCAGTCCCTTGCTCCTAGCCGCCTGGTACAGCCCCGTCATCCCGGCAGGACTCTGCGCGGCCCTGGCTGTGGGGAGACTACTCGGCCGCGTCTCTGCAGCATGGGTTATGGTCATCGGCATGTTAGCATATCTGCTCGGGTCGATTCTCATCGCAACCATGCCGACGCACCAGATCTACTGGGGCAATTTCTTCTTCAGCGTGCTCATCATCTGTATCGGCATGGACTCGTCCTTCCCCGCTGCGACGATTATCTTCTCTGATGCCGTTGAGCCCAAGTACCAAGGTATCGGGGCAAGCGTGGTCATGACGGTCGTGAACTATAGTATCTCGATAGGGTTGGGGTTTGCGGGGACGGTGGAGCGAGAGGTGAAGAAGGGGAGTGATACGTATGATGATAAGAAGAGGGGATATCGTGGTGCGTTCTATTTTGAAGTGGGGTTGTCTGGGTTGGGTTTTGTGATGAGTCTTTTGTTCTTGGTTAAGGAATACTTGCGAAAGAGGGCAAAGGCACATGAAAAGGTAGAGAGTGCGTGAGGTGACTTGGGTGACTAGGTCGCGGGTGATTAAATAAGTGGTAGATCGTAGATTCATCTTGCTTTCAGTTGCTTTCAGTTGCTTTGAGCTTTTACACTTTAATATTTTACTAGTTCAAAAAGTCATGTTGGACTGTCAAATGTCTTTTGTTATTAGATCATCAATTATAGAAACAGCCAAAAGCGTGATAAACACGGAGCAAAAACATCGTCACTTTCACATATCCAATTGTTGTCTATAAATGGTATAATCATTTCCTTTTCTTTTTATTAACCCAGAACCCAAGAGCAAAACGAACGACTCCGTCCCTGTCTATACCACGGGAATCTTATGGCTCAGATCGTGGCGATCCTTGTAAGCCTCGGTGATCTCCTCGAGACATCCGGCGGCGGCGGCAAAGAAGCCCAAGAAGGTCTTGCTAGGGGCAAGCACTCGGCTGAGGTACTCCGGGTGGAACTGCACACCGACGTACCACTTGTGATCCTTCAGTTCAATGATTTCCATACGCTCACCGGCTTCGTCCTTGCCGATGAAGGACAAACCACCCTTCTCGAGCTCGCTGATAAGCTCAGGGTTCACTTCGTAACGATGACGGTGTCTTTCCCAGACTTCTTGCTTCTCTCCATAGAGCTTGCGCAAACGAGACCATTCGGTACCAGGCTGGAACACGGTCGCACGCTTTCCAAGACGCATTGTGCCACCCATCTTGGACTTGTCGATTTCAGGCATGTAGATGATGACAGGCTGTTCGCACTGCTCATCGAACTCTGCGCTGCTAGCCTTGTCCATGCCACAGACATGGCGGGCAAACTCAACAACAGCCAGCTGCATACCAAGGCAGATACCAAGGTAAGGAACGTTCTCAGTACGAGCCCATTGGGCAGCCTTGACCATTCCAGTGGTACCCCGAGATCCGAAACCACCAGGAACCAACAAACCGTTGGCGGTGGACAAGTTGTGCCAAGCAGCATAGTATTCGGCAGGGTTGTTCGACCTGTGCTCTTCTTCCAGATGCGTCGATTCAATCCAGACCAAATCCAACTTCTTACGGCAATGCATGGCGGCCTATTTCAGTTAGCAACCTGGGGCGTTTCCGTAGTACGGGATGTTACTGACATGTTCCAGCGCCTTGCTAACACTCATGTAAGAGTCATGCAGACTTGTGTACTTGCCCACCAAGGCGATCTTAACGGTTTCCAAAATATGGGTTTGGCTGGAGGCCAGACCCTGCCACTCCTGCCAGATGAGCTTGCCGTTGTCGACAACCTTAGGGTCCTTCGCAATAGAGTTGACTTGGAGGAGGTCGATGAGGGTGGTGAGAAATCCTTGCTTGGCAAGGAGGATAGGAACTTGGTAGGTAGACGGGACGTTGTGGACACCCACAACTTGATTCCGCTCGACCTGGCAGGAGTTGGCGATCTTCTGAATGGTTGCTTCCTCGAGAGGAGTCTCACAACGGCAGGCAATGACATCTGGGCGAAGACCAGCGCTGCGGACATCACTGATAGCCCGCTGGGTAGGCTTGGTCTTCTGTTCGGAGCCGATCAACGGGACGTAGCTGACCTGGATCTGCAGGAAGTTGTCCTTGCCAGCGCGTCTTTGGAGTTGAGCCATGGCCTCGACGAAAGGCGCACTTTCAATGTCTCCAACAGTACCACCCAACTTGATGTTTGGTTAGTTGATGAATGCATAAACCGGTATCCTCATGTACTCACTTCAACTGACTAGATGTTAGCAAAGTACTGGCAATGAATATGGGCTCCGATGACTCACTAATACACACATCCGGCTCCCGTCCAGAGTCATCCACAGAGACCTTGGCGACCTTCTCAACCCACTATATTAAACACATTAGCGCATAGTCACGGTCAGGTAGTCAAGGACAAGACGCACGTTCTGGATTTCGTTGGTCAAGTGGGGCACGATCTGCACAGTCTTTCCGAGATAGTCTCCACGACGTTCCTTGGTGATAACATGGTGGTAGATCTTTCCGGTCGTGATGTTGTTGTCACCTCCAAGGGTCACACCGAGGTAGCGTTCGTAGTTACCGAGATCCAAGTCGGTTTCGGCACCGTCGTCACAAACGAAAACTTCACCATGCCTTTCATTGTGTCAATTAAAGAAGGGATACACAGGATCAGGTGGAACCAACTCTAAAGGCTATAAGAAGTCAGCACCTGTCGCAATCAAACCTCCCAAAAAGCTCACAGATACTCACATTCATAAGACCAGCATCGATATTCAAGTAAGGATCAATTTTAATCGAAGAGACAGTCAAACCGGCCGACTTCAAGAGCAAGCCACAGCTCGAGGCAATAATGCCCTTGCCCACACCAGAGATAACACCTGCAAATATATTAGAATGAGTCAAGAAAAAAAAGATTAAAATGAAACTATGAACAGGAACGGCATACCTCCAGAAACGAGAACGTACTTCATGTTGAATAGAGTCAATGTTAGCCCCCCTGGCGGAATACCAGGGAGGGGGGAAGAGCAAAAAAAAGTTAAGCCCACTTTTCGTGACTCTATAGAAAAATTTCTAGACAAATTACCTAAGCAGTCATGTGGGCGGTGTGGGTAAATTACCACATGCGGCGGGGGGGAAATTAAGGCCGTGACTTTGGCCTGACATCACTCTTCCCTTGTTTACCACTCTATAAACCCTATAACCAACATTCAAAAAATGACTGACCCTCGCCCCTACCACATTCTCAGGTAAGCTTTTATACATTTTCTCTCCCCCTTCTTCTTCTAAAAGAAACACATCACTCATTCCCTCCAGCTATGGCACCCTTCTCGGTGTCCAAGTCTACCAGGTATATTCAACGAAAATCAGCTCACCATCGATATAACTCAAGATCTTCCCCATCTAATCAACATTAACCAAGTAGACCTTCGTGTCCGGAATTGTAGCGTTCCGAGCGCTCCCACGACCTCAGTTCGCCTCATTGCAGACAGCTACATTCCCCATCTATTTCTCTCTGCAAACCGCCCTTCCCGTCCTGGTCGCTTTAACAGCCAGTCAGAATGGCCAGGCGCTCGGCATCTCCGGACTCCTCGATTCAAGCAACCGCAGTACCTTGATTCCCATGGCCACCGCCGCTGTGACCGGTCTGGTCAACATGACCGTGCTCCGTCCGCTTACCGTCAACATCATGCGCGAAAGAAAGCACCAAGGTAAGCTTGCTAAGCAGTGTCTATCTGATAATCAAGACCGCTAATGTTGCTACATTAGAAACCCGCGATGGTAAGAAGAGCTACGATGCCGGTCCTCACTCTAAGGAGATGTTGGCTCTTAACAAGAAGTTTGGTCGTCTTCATGGATTGTCCAGCCTGATTAACATGGTTTGTCTGGGTGCTACGGTTTACTACGGTGCGAAGCTTAGCAAGCGGTTGGCTTAGGATAGCTTTCGTTGAGGAGTAGCTGAAGTACCCATGGATGAGTGCTTCTACTTTCATGGTGATGTACATAGAGCGGATCTGACACTGGGCTCAGTGCAACGTCATAGCATCAAGTCTCCCCTTCATGCGGCAGTCATGGATGGGGTTAGCCCCCGTACATCTCGGGCGAAATGGTAGATGGCTATCTATGCCGCGTACTAACCACTCGATGAGCCTAGATCATGGAAATGCTGTAATTATGTGCTATTCATCTCTCGCTAACACTAACGTCCACGGTATCTTTAATATGAATCTGCCGCGATTCGCTCTCCCGCCAGAGTACTTCCTCGCTCCCCCGATCACCGATACTGGCGCCCGCATTATTCGAACAACTATCGGGCCCTTGGTAAATGAGGCGGCTGTGCTCCGGATGGACAAGCTGCAGAGGAAGCTCGCGGTGGCCACTACTATCTTGTTCCTGCGAGGATCCTTTTCGCGTACTGTCCGCGACCGCGCCGACAAGGCCTTTGAGCGCAGGCAGGGATAATGCAATAATAGCAGTACTAATCTCCGTGTCGGACCAGACCATCACAACAGAAAAGTACCAAGTCGCGTCAGGTTCTCTGATCACAGGGATCATGGAAATAATCCGACAGACCGATGTCCTGATAGTTGTTAGCAACGGTATGCTCTTCTCGGTCGGCATGTTGTGGCTCTTGGGGTATAGTGCGTGGTATGGGTACTAGAGAACTTACATAACTGCACTGTAGAAATTGCAAGCAAATGAACTGTCAGCAATCGCTCACCAATAACAGACTTATAATCTTACAAAACACCAAAGCATAAGACGAAACTTAAGCCCACTTTCCGGGCCGAGCTCGCCCTAATTGAGAACACGATTTTCATCGGAAGAAGCAAGATGATTGAGTCGCAAATGATTGTCATCGCGGCGGTCGAAATAAACACCGCCTTCGATCCCATGCATTTTCCCGGAGCTCCACTCCAAAGAGCAGCGAGCGGGATACATTGCAGGGCGATAATGAGAACTTGGGCAATCAGAACGGCCGTGACAAATGCGAACGCGACTCGCAGGTATCTCTGAAACTGAGGCATGGGATTGAGGCGGCGATAAAAGGCTAGCCCTGAAATCCGACAGAGCCACAGGGCCACCATGTAGACGAGCTGAGCGGCCACAAGCCACTTGTAGAGCAACGGGCCCTGGTCAAGATCGATTGCCCATATATGGCGACCGGCGCCGTGTCGCAGTACTTGGAGTGTCAACGCCATGACAACTATGTTCATGATCTATAATTGTGCTTGTCAGTTGTTGCTCCCCTTCTTTGTTGTGTAGTTTTACTTACCATTGCCGCGCAGATTAAACCATCGTCCCAGCCAAAGCTCCGGATAAGTAACAGGCGGGCATAGACGCGAAATAGGACGACAATTCCAGACAGCGCCGTCACAACCCCGATTCCAATGGTTGCCTGGGGGCGTCGGTCTTGTGCTAAGAACTCTGGCGTCAGCTGGGGAGTGGCCGCCGACGCCATGAGGAATATAATTCTACTACATGGAAGGATGTCAAAAGAAGAACAAAGGATTGTAGCTTCGCAGGTGGGAGTTCTGAGCGAAATAAGCACTATCTACCGGGCATCCCGTAGGATATGCATGGCCGCATTAGTCCAGGCACATCGCATGGAAAGCAAATATATCCACATGATCAGTGTCCACTGTCAACACGCATTTGACAACGGAATTCTCGGTTCTTTCCGTCCGGTCGGCCAATATACTAGAGCCTAGGACCCGCAGCCTTTTTGTGGAGAGAGAAGCACAAGGACCAATAGCCTCCATTCTTGCGGGGCATGTTTTGGCCTCTGGTGCCTGAAGGCCGAAGAAATGAATGTTGAATTGTAGGCAGATTCATCCACTTAGCCAGAAGGTTGGTCGGCTCCTACATACCCCTGTATAGTTGGTATCTAGGGAACTATGATTGGTCGACTAGACATGAAAAACGCGGTTTATAGTGGTAACACTTGCCCATAAGTGTCTTGCTTAGCTTGAGCGCTACAAACCCATTGATGTAGTCAATTGGCTATGGCGTCCCGAGACTCCACCAAAGCTATCAACGGCGGCCCTAAATTGAAAACGACTGCAAGACAACCGGCTGGGGAGTGGATAATACCTTTCAGAAGGATTCTCCGGTATGAGTACTCCGTGGACGGTGTGATTTAGTCATAAAACAACTACTGCGCCCTTTGTGATAACGCGGTATTTGTCGACACACCACAACTAGATGTCTTTCGGCTGCATTAGTGGAGCGCCCGCGCTGACACTAAAGCGCGGCCATTGCCATGTTGATACCGAAGTCCCCCGCGTGGGACTTCTGAATAATTAAATATAGGCATGCCATGGGTTGAAATGATTCAGAACTGCCATAGGATTAGACGGATACTGACCCACCAGTAAAAGTTCCTCATGGCTGCACTTTCTTTAACCGCGCTACTTCCTTGGTATTTGGCCGATCTGCGGGTCATTCTACCAATCTTACTATTCAATTGCGTTCTCGTGGTCGCACTTAAGAGGCGTTATGTAACTTCGATCCGAGATATCCCCGGCCCCCGACTGGCGTCGGTTTCGAGTCTGTGGAAAGTATACCATCTTGTAAAAGGGCACACGGAAGAAGAAGTCATCAAACTTCACAGAGAACACGGTCCGTATCCAAATGAGATTTTGGGGCCTAAATTGCTGAATTGGTGCAGGCCATTTTGTTCGGATCGCCGACAATGAAATCAGTGTTTCTCACCCGGATGCGGTGCGCCTGTTGCTCAATGCCAATATTGCCAAGGTAAAATATAACTTATGTCCACTAAGCCAGTCAATATCGTGCTAAGTTCCTCAGGGCTCGTGGTATTCGATATTTAGCATACCAGACTATCACTATGTGAACCAGATGTCCGAGCTAGACCTCCATCTGCATATTCGAAAGTCGCGCAATGTGGCAGCAGGCTATTCCCTTTCGAACATCATCAAATCAGAGGCATATGTGAACGATCTTCTGGTACTGTTGGGGAAGCAGCTTGATAGGATTGCTGAATCCGGCCAACCCGTAGAATTCGATCGATGGTTCAATTATTTTGCCTTCGATGTAGTCGGCGAGGTGACCTTCTCCAGTCCGTTCCGGTTCCTCGAGACTGGAACAGACATTCGCAATGCCATTGCCAACACCCGTGCGTTAGCTTTGTACATTGCCATCATGGGTCATTATGTCTGGCTGCATAACCTCACCCTCGGGAACCCATTGCTCAGTCGAATTGGCCTACAACCTTCCTCTCATATTTTCGACACCTGCCTGGCGGCTATTGAGCAGAGAAAAAACAACCCTGCGGCCAGACTTGACATGATGGAGCGCTGGCTTCATGTCCGCCACCAGTACCCTGATCGCATGGCTGAAGCTGAGATATTTGGTGCAGCAGTGGCGAATATCGGCGCTGGTGCTGATACCACTAGTGCAACTCTGCAAGCATTCTTTTATTATTTAATTCGCCATCCCTGGTATTTACAGAGGCTTCGGCACGAAATAGATGAGGCACACGCTCGCGGCGATCTGTCCGACGTGGTCTTGTACAATGAAGCAACCAAATTACCGTATCTTCAAGCCTGCGTACGTTATCCACGGATCTTCAAAGGAGTCCAGTGAGCTCACAATACCAGATCAAAGAAACATACCGCTACCACCCAGCTGTTGGGACTGGACTACCACGTGTCGTTCCTGCACGTGGCCTGACAATTGCTGGACGACAATTTGAGGAGGGGGTATGTTCTATATCTGCGGCACTATGAGCGATGACACTAACGGTTGTATAGACGCTCCTGAGCATCAATCCATGGGTGTTTCACCGCAACCCTGATCTTTTTGGTCCAGATTGCGATGAGTTCAACCCCGAGCGCTGGCTAGACCCAGGGCGGGCAAAGCAGATGGATCCCTTTCTCATCCATGTAAGTTTCGCTTGTTTTCCTTCTTTCAATTCTCCGACTCTCCTGTAAGGATGCAACGTACTCACGATATAACTAGTGGGGAGCAGGATACAACCAATGTCCCGGACGGAATTTGGCCCATTTTGAGATGTCCAAGGTTACGGCCACTATCGTTCGAGATTATGAGATTCAACAAGTGGATCCCAAGAAACCATGGCGATTCGAGACACACTTCACAGCTGTTCCTTATGACTGGCCCTGTGTGATACGCAGACGAAAGACAATGTCAGCGTAACTATATATAATTGTATACTGTTCTGCACACCGTTATGGTGGTCTTCCAGTGACAATATTGAATGATTAGTAGATATGTCGCTTCATAAGAAATTGCAAAGAAGATGAACCAATGATCGCACATGATACTCCAAAACAGGCAAAGCGTATACTTCCACTACAAACAAAAGCAAACCAAGAGCAAATCCACATTCCGGCCCCCTCATCAAACACTCTCTTTCTCCCTCTTCGATAATCACTTCCGGTTTAGTTCCATCTCGTGTCGCACGTCTTAGCCCGCAATATGATTGGCCTGCTCGCAAATGACGTCACATTTCCCAGACTAAACCAGTTCAGGCTAAGAGCACCTCGAACCTCCAACCAATGAAAAAGCATATCAAGGATTTGGTTCTGTATAGCTTCGAAACACTTATCTAGCGATTGTGACAGGGCTATGAATAGATTTTTCTTTCTGTCATGGAAGGGGATATAAACCTGGATGTGTCGCGAGGTTATGAGTGTTCAGCAGAGTCTTTCGTTTTATTTCTTTCGCTCTTTACTTGTCGTTCTTTCATATTATATACTATTTACCGTGTTCAAGTTGTCTTTGGATACTAGTGACTTATCCTTTGCTCTTTTCTTGATATATATATATATATATATATATACATTCCTTACATACAGTAAGTCCCACCCATCCCACACCCCAATCAATCCTAATACAGAATGAACAATAGAAATGGGCGCCCCATCAAAAGAAGCCACCGTTTTCCTCGTCATCCTCGGCTGCGTCGTCGTCGTCCTCATGGGCTATTCAATGCACCGGATCGCCACGAACGGATTTGCAGACGAAAAAGACAATGAAGAAATACCCTACGAACAACGCCAGTACATGCGGGAGCTCCGACTAAAGCACGTGAATTTTCTTGGGCGTGAAGCTCGGGGGCGTGATGTTGAGATGGCGCTGCCGATTCGCGAGGAGAAATGACCGGAATGGTACTTATGGTCTGGCTTTGTGTTTGTGGTGTGGGATGATACAGGCGAGTTGTTGCCTGCTGGGTTATTTTACGATGTTATGAATGTGTCGATTCTGTGTTCGTTTCGGTGGGTTGGTGGAATGGATTTAATTGAGATGCAATTGGAGAATTGTTGTATATACCCGATTTATATCTATTCAGAACTTGAAGTATTATTGTCGCCTGTTTTGGAGAAATATGGTCCAGGTGTTATGGTATCGCTTGGATATAGCACTACCAAGTCTCTTAACAGTCGATCGGCACATATTCCTCGGCTAGACTCCAAGTCTCGCTGACAGGGTCGAGTCGATGTCTAATATACGCCATAAAGGTTTGATCCGGGCTTCGTTCCCATTTCGCAATCTCCCTTTGGCTCACGTTCGGCGGAAGACCGTTTGCGGGCCGAAATATACCAATAAATATTATGCGGGCCTTTTCAGGGACTGGTATATCAGCGTATACCAATTCCACGTCCGAAATGTGTGAAGGGTCCTTAGAATGGCCGTGCTTGATGATAGGGTTGTTATAGCTTAGATCACTGTGTCCTGTACTTTCTCCATTGTATTTGTCCCCCGTAGAAGGAGTTATAGTGTCGAGATTTGACCTAGTTCTGGATTCTTCAACCAAACTTCGCCGGTTTTCCTCTTCTAGCTGCATAATCTTGTCTACTATAGCCGCACCGGGCGAGCACTTGTAGAACCCCTGTACTTTAGGGGCTTTTTGCAGTAAATCGAATGCTCTTCGACGTAGACTCAGATAACGGCATTTCATAACTGTCAGGAAGAGAGGCAGGCCGACGCCCATTTCGAATGTAAAGGGCGGTTGTGTGCCATCGGGCCCTGCAGAGACTTCCAAAGCCACCGTAGCCTGGTGCACGATGACCTGAAAGTCCTGTAGATGAGAATCAAAGATACATTCATCCTGAGAGAGAGAAGTCGAGACTATGACCCGCGTGGCTGCGTGGTAGACAAGGAGAGAGGCGGCGGCGCCCTTGTCGAGGTGTGTACCTTCACGGTCAAATGTCCGAACAAAGTCATCATATGTATACCGCCATTGTGCGAGTTGGACTTGGAGCGCTGTTTGCTTGCCAATCAACTCTCCACGCTGTACTAGATTATCGCGAGCCTCTAAGAGATGCATTTGGGCCATGCGCTGGAAGAGCATACCCTCCGCGACAACGGGGACGATGGCAAGTCGAGCAGCGTGTATTGACGTGAACTTGTTCTCTGCAGATGGTTGAAGTCCATGGAAAAGACCACTTGCTGGGACGCCCGAGATGGATAGTGCAACAGTCCCCAGGCGAACAAAGATTGGTATAATAGTATTCTCTAGCAGAGTGGTGTTGGCATCAGGAATCGCGTTGAAATCAGCTTGAGCACGCAGCCGGAAGATGAGATCTACTCCCTGTTGGTACAGCTGCAAGGCCTCTTCCACACGCCCTTGAATAGTCTCTATGCAAATATACAGCACGCAAGTGATTAACGCAACGTAAGGGCTTGCATTCCCGCGATCAATTTGCGTGCGGATGCTGGACAACGACCGCGAGTACCATGTTAAGGCTTCTTTCTGGTTCTGATTAAAGGAGTGAAAATCCTCTTTGCGTCGTCTGAGAAATACAGGGTCCAGGCACTGCTCTGGAAACTCATATAATGCGCTGATGGCATTGATGGCGTCCCACACTGCAGGCTCACTGCGACAGATCTGGGGGATCACGCCAGCCCAAAAATCCACGTCAAGCCCGCTCGTAAGGCACCGGGCAGCATGTTGAAAGTAATATGCAAAGGCACGACGTTCCCGCCAGACGGTGTTCGGGGATGACGAGAGCGGGTTGTCTAGGATCGAAACGGTTGGGGGTGCTGAAGCAAAGGTATATGATGTTGCGGGGGTCTCGTATTCACATTTCCGCCCTGTGCTGGTGCACCGTTGACAGTCCGGCCTCTCCTCGCCACATTTGACTCTTCGGATTCTGTTGACATGTTTAGAGAGATGGAGTAGCATGAGAACGGTAAGACTTACTTGCATGTTTTACAGCCACGTCTAGACTTTAGAGGTCTGACAGTATCATGGGCTGTGTACGACCGACGACAGGCGGTCATCTTATCGATCGGATATTATTGTCAGTCAGCATGAGACAGAAAATAGGAATCAGTCAGATTTGCGAAAGAGTAAGCGAGCGTAAGCTGATCTGAACGACGCTAAAAATTAAACTATTTCGGCCCCACTTCCCATACGTTGATCTTTGCCAGCTCATGAACTGTTTAGATCTCGATTTACATTTTATTTGTATCTGCTATATTTTAGAGATATTGGATAATACTGGGTGTTGTACTCTTTACTAACTTTTGAGTGGATCTGTGGTCATATATACATGGTATCAAATGCACACTGAAAGGATTGTCGATCTCTATTTCACTTCTGCATATTTCTCTAATGTATCATGTAACTGCTCAAAAACCCCAAATGCAACTTCTAGCCTTGCTTTCCGGGCAAAAAAGGCTGGAAAAACTTGGCCAGTTTCCCTAGCGTGTCTCGGAAAGAGATTTTGATTTCTCCCGCGCCTCGCCATGGTGGGCGATAACCTGGTAGGAAACAGATTGGAAACCAGGACTGGTATTTTGTCTGGATTCGTTAGTATTCACGGTAGTAGAAGTTCAGTTATATATATTTAACGTGGCCCGGATTTACTGTATCGGAGCACACCCACCCCAAGGTACTACTACTAAGTAGTATATAGTACGAGAAATTGCAATTGATGTGGGAAATGCTTCTCCATGTCCCGCATTTAACCTGAGTACTATTCAATTCGGTGAGTGAACATGATGATTGGAAACCCCAACGGAAAGGCCCAAAAACCATTCCCTTAACCCCACATAGTGTGCTTCGGGCAACATCCAGAGAAGATGCAAAAAAAAAAGAAAAAAGAAACCTGGAGATGCGGGGAATTGAACCCCGG
Organism: Aspergillus avenaceus; assembly: GCA_009193465.1. Taxonomy (NCBI): domain Eukaryota; kingdom Fungi; phylum Ascomycota; class Eurotiomycetes; order Eurotiales; family Aspergillaceae; genus Aspergillus; species Aspergillus avenaceus. Next base: position 20,554 of record ML742149.1, on the reverse strand, counting down.
ACCTTTCACATGCTAAGCGAACATTATACCACTAAACCACATCCCCGGTGATGAAATTCTGATAAAATGAAGAGAAAACTCAATGGCCTGAAATAGGGAAACGCGGGTGTTTTGTCTTGTTGGGGTTGGTTTGAGATGAATTAATACAAGTCCATTCGAAGCAAATCCAGAGTAACAAAATTAATTATACAGATAGCGGTAGGGATTTACCTTTCCAAATGTGTTTAGATACAATCAGTAATAATATATAACTTGTATTCGCTTGATCTGGATCAAGAGCTTCTAAGACCAAAACAAAGTATCTTAGGGCTATCTGGTCACGTAGAAGATTAGGATAGATCATAGGTCATCATCCATGGGATGTTGAAGTTTAACTCACTAGATTGTTTGTTTGATATAAGCACCGGTATTGTCCTGATGAATGCCCATCAAAATATAAGAAATAATTGAATATAGTAATATACTCAAATGGTCAACGGTCCCATGAAACCAGCGTGTCACCCTTGCAAACGCAATATTGAATGGACAAAAAACCATCGCAACTCTTTCCCCTCTTACTTTTGCCTAAAACACCTAAATGGTCCAAGATAACCCTATAAAGTGTTTACTGGACCCCTGAGGCTCCGGGTAAAGGGTCATGTAAGCCCCAATACGCCGAGGCGCATAGTGCATAGAGACAAAGCAATTATAGATACCATGGGCATACACATTGCACTAAATGTGTGCAACGGCCATTAATATAGCCTGGGTAAGTTACTCTAAATGTATGACATGTGTTAGTGCTCACAAGTCAGCAAACGGCTGTCATCCTGCATGTCTCTCAGCCTGGAGTCACCACAACTGTAAGACAAACCGACTATGTGTAGGACAAACAGCCTCCAGAATTCCCAGAATTATAATTCTATTTCCAAAGCTTAAATAAAAACGTTGAAAGTCAAAAGACAAAACCCAGTGCTTAAAGGGGGCAATGAGACCCTCTAGAAAAAGCCCTTTGACTTGACGCTTCCGGCTACCCGCGACAGGGACGGGAGAAACTCACGGGAACTTATATTAGATTCAATTTCAAGCATATTCATACAATGGTAGGACATCCATAATTGGTGGCTGAAGGTCTAGATGGATTCATTTACCACAGCACCAATAGAGAGATGTAGCCTAGTTGATCTGTCCCACTGTGGTTGTTCTCATTCCCATCAACTGCCCGAGCGTCAAACATGACCAACAACAATCCCGATTCACAGTGAATGACTACCACCCTCTTCATACAATGTTGTTGTTATAAATAGTGCATTGCTTTCACACCATCTGATGTCCCACAAATGCACGGCCTACAAATTCCTGTCTACCACCTGCCCCAGTTCCTCAGCTCCAATCACATACTTCAAACTCCCTCTATCTGGTCCGACTCCCGCCTCACTAGTCTCGATTAGCCACGATGAAGCTCCTCACCTTTGTTCTGCTTCTTATCGTCTCAGTGACTTCAGTTGTCATCCCCGACAAGACAAACTCCGCAGCCAAGGCTGAATCTGAGGTCGATACTTCTAAGCTTATCTCAGACATCGCAAATGAAGTCCCCGACACCGAGCCCGAAGCACTCCAGCGTAAAGGTAAGGGTTACCTTCCAGCACCTCCCAGCTTCAACCAATGTACTCACATAGCACACACACAGGATTTTCGGAAATTCACTCCCGCCAGGACCCCAGATGCCGCAGAGACTCAGACTGTTACCCCGGCACTTGCTTCAACGGTATCTGCACAGCGCCGATTCAGGCTGCTCGCCGCGATGTGGTAGAAACCCGACAGGACCCCAGGTGCCGCAGAGACTCGGACTGCTACCCTGGTACTTGCTTCCATGGGATCTGCATCGCCCCGGCTCAGTGAGAGGCTAGGTTGATGGAGTAGGAACGGATATTCGGATACTTGTATTCGTGCGCTGGAAATACGTGCCGGATTGAAGACTTGTGGTGGCGCTGACGCCGAGATTGGCTCTTGGCCTAGGTGGTCTTGGTCCGGCGGGACTTTGTGGCCTTTGATAATGTGATTATTTAGTCCCTATCTTAGGTGGTCGGTGTGCATTCAGTACAGATCTAGTACAATCTTCCTATTACTACTCTGATATCTTGTTTACACATGAGAGGACATTCTCCGATACGTAAACAACCACATCGTTGAGAAGGGCTCCGTTTCGGTTTAGGTTATTGTTCTGTATTCAACACTTAGCGAATGATACCACGATCTCAAACCCCTACGCTTTGCCCTGGTTTGCGAACCTTCCTGTTCCATATCGAGCTCTCCATCGTAATACAGTTGGACGATATGTTCATGTTTCCGGCTCTCAGACCATAAGAGGAAACTGTCCGATCATTCAAGACCAGGATAATTACATCCCGCATCCAATACAAGGGCTCCTAGGCAATCAACTTTTATCATAGAGCGGACGGTAGGCTTATAGCGAATTTCGGCAAGCTATTATGCTCATAGCCCAAAACGTTTCTCTTGTCTAAGTTTACAAACAGAGAGTTCGAGATAGGCGGAAATATGCAGAAGAGGAAGTATTATGTATTTGCGTGACACTCAAGATTTTATAATGTTTCATCCACTGACTCAAGAGCAACCTTGCAATCTCCAATAACAGCCGATAAAGATATATCGTCAAATCCACTGGTCTGAAAGACCTGGAGAACCACTCGTGACCATTTTCGGCAATCTCTCTCGCCCTTTCTTGGCCGTTGCTAGATGCAAAGTACCGCACCATCTCCGGAAGTTCTTCCATGCTTTGGCTGACCGGTATATAGTGCACCCACGGCTTGAGACGATCATCGTGCCACTCCCGAAGAAGAGTCTGTTTCAGGGGCGCCGATTTGGAGGCCAACAAACTGTAAAACCTTCCGCTGATCCCGTTCCCGTCCAAGTCAAACACCAGCCGTGATTGGAGACCCCTGTCTTTGTCTGCCCAGGAGTGTGTACGGAAGTAGTGCCTTTGGTCGCGGCAGTATCTGGCCTCACATTGGAATATCCGAGTAAAGGTAACGTCAAACAGCCTGCTGTTGAGAAACATTGATTTCCAAACATTGGCTGACCCGTCTCGGCCCTGATATAGATACGGAAAACGTCGTCGTTCTAGGTTTTGTGCTAAACTGACAAACCTTTGTCGTTGAGACTGCCGCCAATCGTCACTCACGGCGAAGGCGCCTGTGGTAAAGCCGGCCCAGTAAAGCTTGTTCTGTTTCTTTTCCCAGCCAATGTCTTTGCTGGCATTGTACTCGAATTCGGGTTCCATGTATGCGGGACTCGGGTATAGGATGTCGCCCATGGTCGATGGAGAACCGGTGGAAAGAACCGGGACTAGGCCTTTTATGGGACGGAAGGACGTTGGGCTGAGAAACAGCCCGTGCATTGTGCTGTATTCAGGATGTAGACATAGATCTTGGTCTAGTACAGGGTCAATGACAAATGGAAGTTCAGGGCGTTTGGCTGATTTCAGTTCTGAGGCTTGAGCCTTGCCGATTCGGTAGGCGCATGCATCCGTTACAGTATGCCATGTTGGCTGTCTAGACTGGTCCTCTATGTCCAAGCTATTATGAGCGCCAGATAGGGACGGGAATATAACCCTTGGTTCGTCGAGATGATTGACGAGAAACGTAATGTCAGGGAGAGTTGCAGGTATACTCTCAAGTAAGGCATTAAATGAATCCTGAATATGCCGATCAAACACGCGATTATTATGCGAGCATTTTGTTTTGCGCAGGCCGCCGAAGAAAGTACAGGACCAAAGCTCGTTTCTGGGCAGGTTGCGTGCATTGTTGAGGTTCTCGATGATCTCTCTGCCGCTTAAATTCAGTAAAGGCCGTATACTGCTGTATATTGCATCGAAATCATCAATTATCGGCGATTGATGAGCGGTTGCAAATCGATACCACTGCTCAAATCCCGGTGGGGGCTCGATCTTGTAACGACGCTGATACTCCTCGCATGCAGCTATATATGTACCAGACTGCTTTTGAAGAGTGTCATGGAACTCGAGTTTGGCTTTCTCCATCAGATGTGCGATAGGGCGGTTCTGGACTACTGCGTTGTCTGCGGCATATATAGTCCATACATTCGCGAGATATGGGGCCATCGTTGCGAGTCCAAATAGCCACAGTATCGATTTACCTTTCGAGTTACTCGGGATCACATGGATAATTTGAGCAAGCACAAGTAGTGAGGTGAAGACGTTCAAAAGAGCATTGAGATCCGACGACTCATCGAACGGGCTATTGGCAGACAGAAGGCTGAATGTTTCCACGAGAATAGCTGTACTCCAGGAAGAATAGCGAATCTGAACTTCTGTCAGTACATACATATAATTGCGAGACTCTGAGACTTACAGTCTGAATCGTGTAATAGTAGGAAAGTCCCTTACACAAACTAAAGCAAGCATGGTAAAGGGATGGCCCCAGGAAAGCCCGAATATAACCATCTCGACCACAACTGTCGTCGCTAGGATGAGTAGAACTCTGGCAGAGAGGTGGAATGATGTGAGTTCGGTATTTATATAATGGGGCAATGATCTTCCATGTTGGCATGAGAGAAAGACGAAGATTCCTAGGATGCAACTCATGGGAATTATCGAGAGACCCCATTCGACAAGGTTCGTCGACCCCAGTGTAAATGTCCCCAACAAGGAGACGGCGGAAGACCCGTAGAAAGCTTCTGTTAAAATGGAGCACGAGTTCAACCCTATCGAGCTGTCTGTACGGAAATTGAAGACCTTTGCTGATACCAGCAATAATGGGAATAACATGGGCTTCTATTCATCAGCAACACGTTTTCTGTTGGGGGGCTTCTCGACGCACGAAACTTGTTAAGACCCCAATTTCCCTTTTGAACCAAGACGTTATACATATGGCGACAGCAATTACCCATAGGTGTATCGAAGGCAGAGACCCATATTCCAGCAGACTAGGGTTCCGTTTGATAGAATAAATCAAACGCTGGTGTCTAAACCCTTTAAATAAGATGGGTAGCGTTGTCCATGCCACCATTTCCGAACCAATTTGAGCCGGTTGCGTGAACAAATACTGTGTTGATATTTGTGTAAGCATAGCAAGAGAGACTATTCCAACTACTTTGTCCGCCTGGACGGAAGAATTATTTGCATCCATAATTATAGAAATTTCAAGATGCCAAATCCAATCGCTCCTCTAATTATGGCATTAACAAAGGTGTGGGCTGCTATGAAGCCCGCAGTAAGAATTGTTGATGATTCAGATATGATAAATACCTAACTATTGGAAGTCTTACTTATGGACTTATGGAGAATATAACATAATGCAATCTCACATAGTATACATCTAGTGAATTGATTGGGTTGACCGAGCAGGGGTGGGCAAGGTACTTTTGTCAATCCATGTGTTTGCGAGTGTCCAACAGGTTATGAGCCCAGGTGTTTTTCTCGTCATTGTCTGATGCAGAAACCCAATAATGATGGTATATGATTGGCTATTGCAGTTGAATATATGGTCAGAACAGTTGTGAATGCATAAAAATTATCCTATATAAATTTGATCACATATCACATCACCCGGTGTCGCTAAAACATGCCCTAGAATGGGACCCTGCTGACACCTTGTGGGGGGGTGTTGAGGGTCAAAGTGTAACTAGAGAGCCAGCTAGTTTTTTCTAGTCGAGTGACCATCAGATTTTGGGCCCAGAAAACTTCTCCTTATTGATTTTCAATGCGGAAACCTGGATTCAATAGAATTGTGGATTCACATTCCACTATCCCCATAAACATTTATACCATATTACCTGGACTACCACTTACTAGTACTAAATAGCAGAAGCACAATTAGTATAAAGGGTTTACTTATGCAGAGTACTATGCGCAATCACTATTGGAAGTCACTTACATATACAGGGCACAGCGTGTAGTCACTAACATACCCATCTGAGTACCTGTCTGGGGCGCACTCGGCTGGAACGCATTCCCCGGGCGGGGACTCCTAGTGCGTAAAGACGACGCACGTTGTGGGGGCAACTTAAGGGTCAAATGCGACTAGATATCAACATATCTCGTGCTAAAGCCCACTACTACGTAGACTAGAATACATGTCTTAAAACTGCCTCGGATGAAGGGACACCGTGAGCGGTGCCGCCGGGCTCCAGCAAGATTCAATAGACAGTCAAGACCAAAGCCAAGACAACTTCATTAGCCGTATTCTAGGCGCCTCAAAAGATTTGTCAACCCATGTACACATATAGATCCAAGGAGTAGTGGTAGTAGAGAATTGATCATATTTTGCTGTTTAATAGTGATTAGGTCATCTCTGGATGAAGTGGTTTGAAAAGAGCTAGATGTTAATGTGCCAAGGATTTTATACTAGTATCTAGTATCAATAGATTTAATGATACTAGGTCAGTGACTATCATTATCTTATAAAAGCAGCCTTTGCGTATCCTTATGAATTATGGCTCTGATCGCTATAGAACGATTCATGGGTTACTCTACTCTCTGGACAAGTCAGCCAAGGTAGACTAGCTTAGTTAGTACTTATAGGTTCCAGGGATTTGGTTCCTAATGACGGTGCAGTCTCTCTACTGAATACTACGTAGATGTATGCTGGTGGTAAAGATATTGTACTGCATAGAGTATTATATCATGTAGTGGTCCCTCAAAAGTGACTATTAGACAGAACTACAATAGACTGATATCCCAGTAACATGTCTATATACTATAACTTCCTGTTGTGATAAACCATGAGACTCTGCCCAGTGATATCATTGGCAACTACCCATAAGTGAAGTATGCGGTTCTATGTATGCGGTCTCATGTAATTTCAGGGTCCTCTCACCTGCGTCTCAATGGCAGAGATGCTTAGAGGGGGATGCTACGGATGTAACATGGGGTCTGTATATGATGACTTATTGTTGATGCCTGTAGAATCCGCTGCATCTGCACACAATGTAATCAGATTTGCATTACAAGTGCTTTATGCGAAGTTGTGCCTCATCCACAACTTATAAGTAGCCTCCATCTTCCCTGTCTTCTCCATCCCTATCCTCCGATTCCTCATCATCCTTTTCATTATCACTTGATCCCAGCCCAGAAGAACTATCAATCTCTATTGTATAAACTCCAACCCTGATCCTACCTCCGTAGCAAAGATGCAGTTCTCTCTCGCCACCGTCCTGGCTATTGCTGCTCTTTCGACCTCTGCTCTCGCTTGCCAATGCTCCGTCAACGGGAACTGGGACAACGCTCGGACGCAGTCTTGCTGCAACGAGCTCGGCGGTATCTTCCAAAATGGCCATGACTGTCTTGCCAGCTCTATCTCGGAGCATCTGTCCCAGTTTCGCTCCTGCTGCGGTGGCCAGTCGGATTGCGACTACCCGTCTCTTCAGGAGGAAGAGCTTGATGCCGCCGCTCCAGGGGAAAAGCCTGCCCTTTAGGTTCTTGACAAGAGAAACCCCGGATTACTGTTTGTCTGGAGATAGGATATCACGTCTTGTTTCGTAAGCCATTCTATACCAAGCCATATTACAACTTGTTTGATTGCTGGTCTGACCTTTTGCTACCCTAAGCCTACTGGACGTGTGGATCATGACGGCAATGGTATTTCTTGCATTCTATCATGAATTACACATACCATCTTCCAGAGTGCAGCTGATACTACAATGTTTTGATTGATCTCTTTGTTTGGATATGTATCTAGTCTGACCACCTTCACTCGTTTAACCCTGAAATGTGAACTTATTTATTATGAATGTAGTGCTCTCATAAGACATAAAGGTAATATTCTCTTTCTTGTAGACGATATTGGGAGCTAGAACTTTACGTGATTCGAGAAGGGATAGACACGTACAGAAACTTCCAAGGATGCAAACTCAAACAAAGAGGGTATCATTTTTACAGATCCAACAGACCAGCCTCAACTCACTAATACTAAATACCACCTTCAAGATGCTGCTTCCTCGATCAGATATTTCCGGACCGCATCTTTCAACATACTTATTCGCCTTTGAGTATGAATGAAGACCTCGCGGTACATTTCCAAACTCTCCTGCACAACCTCGATTCGCGACTTAGAGCCGGCACATATTTCCCGCATACGGACCTCCATCTCTTTACGAAGGAAAGGCTTACTGAGAGAAGGGCTATCGGGTAAGCCAGTCACGACGTTGTCGTACCCTTCCACCAATGCGACACCCAGACGGGTCGGGATGAGCTCCTTGACCGCGTTGCGACCGCCTCCGCGGGAGTGCACGGCAACGTACTCTCGGTCCTTGATCTTGGCGATATGTTCGGCCATGGTAGCATCCGTGCCAATTCCGTTGGCGTCCATGAGTCCAATCAATTCGGGCTCAGTCAGGTAATTTGGAGGCGTGGTCTTGCCGTCAAATATCTTGGCTTCGGTAGGCTCAAAGAGTTCCCCCATTTGGAAATTAGGCAGCTGTTGGCTGCTTTCCCATTTATCGTAGACGTATACGTCAAGATAGTTCCTTTCCAGGACGATCAGACCTTTGGCGTGGAACATCTCATCGCCATATTGGATCTCAACTTCAGATGATTGGCCCTTTGCGTCCTCGGAGCAACATGCTAAGAATCGTCGCACGACGAACTCGTAAACCTTTCGCTCGTCTGCGTTTATGGCAGTTGGTGCAACCCAACAGATGGGGTGGATGGGTGGATGCGCGCGATCGTTATGGCGGCCAGCCCTAGGGGTTCTAAATCCACCGTCAAGGAGGCTTGGTGGAGAAGTCAGTGAGTACATGGGACATTGTAGGGGCTGTAATTACCCTCGAGCGTATTGACCCCAGTTTCCATCCGGCAGTTGTTTCTCGACTAATTTCTTCAGGTCAATCCCTTTATCGAACTGATCCGTTTCGGTACGCGGGTAACTTATAAAACCCTTGGTGTAGAGAGCTTCTGCGACCTAAATTGATAAGTACATAATCGTATCGTAGTGAAAGGTGGCACTTACTTTCATGATTTTCTGACTGTCCATGCGAAGATATTTACTTCCCATCATCTGTAGGTCCACTGTTGTCAGAGGCAAAGGCCTCCACTTGCTGGTAGGCTTTTGGTTCACTTTTGTGACCTTCGCTTGCTTGGCTATCAGACAGCGTTCTAGCATTACCGTCACTGCGGCTCTGTCGAACAGATGCACTCTTCTCCAGAGAAAGTTCACTTTTATCCCTTCTCTAGTATGCATCACCTTGATTCCCCAGAATTTCTCGGGTTTAAAGTTCTTCACCCGCAGATAGCGATCAACCACGAATCCCAGTGTAGGAAACTGACACGAACCTACTGGAGTGTTAGAGGTAGGCAACTAGGAGTCATTTGGCCCGGAGTTACACACCGTAGCTGATAATCTTTTCTTTGAGGGCCTCGGTCATGTTCTTCAGCTGGAGCGTCTGTAGACGTGTGAATGCAGCGCCGATCCGAAGGTCCAGTTCTATTCTGGCGGCTACTGCATTCGCTTGAAGATCATCCAGATCAATGGGTGCTCGAGCAGCATCGAGAACGTGGCTACAGCCATATAATTAGAACAACCACAGAAGACTAATATAGGTGTTTCACTTACGCCCTTTCCGTGTTGCTGAACCTCGCCCGTTTGATTAGGATTCGAGCATTCCCTTCCTTGGCTTGTTTACGGACTTCGGTTCCGATGTGTTCACCTTCTCGGTCACAATCAGTCCAGATGAATAGAGCATTGCAGTATTTTGCCTGCTCTTTTATATTCTTTGCAATCGCAGCTTTGTCCTGTCTATAGTTAGTGCCAGTTCACTTCCGCAAAACTCCACAGATTACTACATACAGAGTCCACGGTTTCATGAACAGGGGCCTCAAAGAGAGCCCCCGGCGGGCACGATAACCAGCCCTTATACTGCCGATCAAATTCCAGGGACGTCAAATGTCCGATCACGCTAGTCATGGTGACGGAGCAAGTGCCCCAGGTATTACCAAAATTAAACTCGAATACGTAGTTCTTGACATATTGATTGCCCCGTACGGAGATCTACGGCTACTTCAGTATCCACACTTCACATTCCCATCCTTTGCATGCTCCCATCCATTGAAGACCACTTACGGTTTGGAATGAACCTCCAGATAGATGTTGAGCTACAGCCTTGGCAATGGCAGGCTTTTCAGCCACACATAGAACTCTTTGCACAGCCATGCTACCTTTCCATAGTTTGGGTTAGAAGGCTATTTGTTTTTGTGGTTATGATGGTATTTTCATTTTATTTTTCTTATTTTTTTTTTTTTTTCTTGGATGAAAAAAAGAAAGAGAGAGAGAGAGAGAGAAGAGAGAACAGAAAGAAACAAGGAGAATGGATGAAACCCGTCACAAAGACGGGCCCGTGTTTGAAACCAGAAAAAATACCTGTCCGCTTTTACTGCCTGAGGCATTTACATCACGTTGGCCCAAGCTCCCGTGTTTTTCCTTCTTTTCTGTTGTTTGTTTTGGTTTGTTTTTGGTTTGAACTTCATCCGTCACTTGGTTTCATCTCTTCAAAAGTTCATCCCCTCCGGCTAATGCGATAGTCCCTCCTATCAACCCTTTCTAGAAATTCTCGGTCAACAATGGCCTTGCCACTCCCGGAAGTCCAGTCCGTTGTGGACTGCGCTTCTTTCGAGCATACTGTCCTACCTTTCCTTTCACAATTAGTTACTCTTCCCGAGAGGCTGCAGGTTGCTGCGGCAGCCAAGGACGTGGCAGACTTGCAGGAAATCTACCTCTCCACCAACCCTTTCATTACAGCGCTTGGCTTCTCCCTTGTTCTGTCGGTGTGCTTCCTCATCTTCTCCGAGATCACTCGGAACTACTCCCAAGTTGACCGGTGCTGGCCCATCTTGCCAGCTATCTACAATGTGCACTTCGCCGTCTGGGCCCGCCTGTCCGGTCTCCAAACACAGACATTGGACACCATCGCTGCAATCGCCGTGATTTGGAGCGTAAGGAGACAAACCCCAATTTTTTCCTGTATTGACTAAACGCTAACGGCGCGCAGGTTCGCCTGACCTACAACTACTGGCGCAAAGGAGGCTACAAGATCGGCTCCGAAGACTACCGCTGGGCATACATCCGCTCATGGGTCAACAACCGCTTCGTCTTCTTCCTGTTCAACATTGTCTTCATCTCGCTCACCCAGTCTATCTTACTGCTGCTCATCACCGCGCCCACCTACAACTTCCTCGTTCTCTCGCAGCTGCCCACCGGACAGTCCTTCGAGATCCCGGACCTGGTGTTCTCCCGCGTCGCGTTCTTCTTCGTCATCATCGAAGCCTTCGCCGACCAGCAACAATGGTATTTCCACTGCGCCAAGCACGAGTACCTGAAGAATGCGCGCATCCCCGACCAGCACAAGAAACGCTTCATGCCCGAGGACCTCGAGCGCGGTTTCGTGGTCAGCGGCCTCTGGTCTCTGTCGCGCCACCCTAACTTCCTCGCCGAGCAGGCTATCTGGCTGACTATGTACCTGTGGAACGCCTACCGCACCGAGTCCTACATCCAGTGGACCGGTATCGGTGCTCTCATCTACTTGATGATCTTCCAGGGCAGCACCCCCCTGACCGAGTCCATCACGGCCAGCAAGTATCCCGAATACCGGGACTACCAAGCGCGTGTCGGACGCTTCATCCCCCGCTTCTCTGCCAAGCCCAAGTACAAGGGCGGCGCAAAGAAGACCCGCAAGGACGCGAAAAAGACTGACGAAGGAGAGGCCAAGAAGCACCTGTAGGTTCAAGGACTACTACATGATTGACATTTCATAATCGGTTATATGATACCAGTATTTGTTCGGGATATTTTTTTTTTCTTTTTCTTGTTATTAGTTGTATTCCATATATAAAACTTTTAACTAGCTATATAATCGTTTGTCTTGGTTGGAATGTGCAGAATAACTTGTCTATGATCTACTCTTATACAACATCCACACACACTAGATAATACTCGGCAGATCACTCTCAACTATACCCGTCCAATACTTCAGAAAGAAAAAAAAAGTAAAATAAACTACCTACTATACAGTACAATACACCGGATGCTTCTTATAAAACGGGAGAACGGGAAGCGCCAAGCAGGAGGAGGAAGAGGAAATAAAAAGGTAAGCGGGGAGTAAGATAAGATGCAGGGCGAGAAAAGATATCAAGAGATCCTAATATTTATGGTAACAAGGTTGGAAGAAAAGGGGGTAAGCGAGACAGGGATTAAAAAAAAAAAAAACAGTAAGAGAAGAAAGGAGATGCTTCCGTAACAGAATCAATAAATACAAAACCCCAAGAGCTAGATAAGATATATGTTCCCCTCATCAAACGTAAGAAAGTACTGGTTCTAAAAAGGAAAAAATGGTGGAATATGAAGAGCTTCAAGTTTTCGAAAACAATGCAACGGGTCTATGGTGTGGAGGGCGTTTGGTCTCTTCCGTTCTTGCCGCGGGTGCTTTCGTTGGCCTGGGGAGGCTCGGGGGGTGCGATGGTAGCGCCTTTGCCGTCGAAGTACTTGGTGAACTCACCAGACTCGGGGTAGGGTCGGGGACCCAGGAGTCGGATGAGGTCGTCACGGCTGAGAACTTCCTTAGACAAAAGCTCCTCGGCGACGATACCGAGTTCCTTCTTCTTCGATGTTAAGAGGCTGTGGCACTGCTTGTATGCCTCACTGATGATCCGACGGACCTCAACATCGATATCCTTGGCGGTCTCTTCGGAGAAAGGCTTGTGGAGTTGTTGCTGTCCATCATCCTCATAGTAGATGTATTTCAGCTTAGGGGACATGCCGAATTTCGTAACCATGGCGGTCGCCATGCGAGTGACCTTGTTGAAGTCATCGCTTGCTCCACTAGTGACGGTGTCAAAGTGTAACTCCTCACTGACACGGCCTCCCAGAGTCATGGCCATCCGGTCCATGAGCTGGTTGACGTTCATGAGGTACGTATCACCATTTGCTGGCAGGTACTGGGCGTAACCCAGAGCGCCTTGTCCACGAGGGATGATAGAAACCTTGAGGAGGGGATCAGCCCACCGGAAGTACCAGCCACAAATAGCATGTCCGGCTTCGTGATAGGCCACGGTGCGCTTCTCCTCCGGCGAGAGGACAAGTGACTTCTTCTCCAAGCCACCAATGACACGTTCGATCGCCTGTTCGAAATGCTGCATAGTCACGGTTTCCGCATTGTGACGGGCCGCTAGAGAAGTCGCGTTAGCAATCATATTGGACTTCGAGGGAAAAAGGCAAACTTACCAACAAGTGCCGCCTCATTTACACAGTTTGCGATGTCAGCACCAGCGAAACCGGGGGTCAAAGCTGAGAGTCTACCCTCAAGGTACTCCAGATCCTCGCCAGTAACAATCTTCTTCAGGTGAACGCGGAAAATCTGCTTGCGACCGTCCATTGTAGGGCGGTCGATATTAATGTGTCGGTCGAATCGCCCAGGTCGCATCAAAGCCTTGTCCAGCACGTCGGGTCTGTTTGTACCAGCCAAGACAACTACTTGATCGGAAGTATTGAAACCGTCCATTTCGGTGAGGATTTGGTTCAGAGTGCTCTCACGCTCATCGTTTCCGCCGCTGAAGTTCTGCTTTGCCCTGGATTTCCCAATGGCATCGATCTCATCGATGAAAATGATACAGGGAGTGCTCTTGCGGGCAGTGGCGAAAAGATCGCGGACACGAGATGGACCGACACCGACGAACATTTCAACAAATTCGGAACCGCTGACACTGAAAAACGGCACTCCAGACTCACCAGCTGTGGCCTTGGCCAGCAGCGTTTTACCGGTACCTGGAGGTCCGGAAAGGATTGCACCGCGAGGGATCTTGGCACCGAGTTTCTGGAACTTCTCGGGGTGTTGAAGGAAGCTGACGAATTCCATAATCTCAACCTTAGCCTCGTCCATACCGGCGACATCGGAGAACTTGATCTTGATATCCGACTCATGGTTGAAACGCTTGGCCCGACTCTTGCCAATACCGAAGATACCACTCTGGCCACCGGCACCACCACCGGCACGCCTCGAAATCCAGAACACGGAGCCCAAAAGGAGCAGGGTAGGAGCAAATGATAGTAGGGTGTTGGACCATGACACTTCGTTGACATACGAAACGGGAATTCGTTCCGAACTGGGGATCTGCAACTCATTCTGAGCGTCGTCGAGTCTCCGCTCGAAGCTCTCAACCGATCCGATGCTAAATTGATAATGGAAGAGGGGCTGAGCAGCTGGGGAATCAGGGTAGACACGAGCAACCGCATCACGGTTCAAGTCCACTCGAACCCAGCTGTGGTTGATGACGGTCAGTTTCTCGACCAAGCCCTTGTCAAAGAAGTTGGCCCTGAACTCCTGCCATGTGATTTCCCTAGAGTTCTCTCCGGGGAAGAATGTGCGGTAAAGGTAGTAGGCGATCATGGTGCTGACCAAAAACGAAGCGGGGTCCAAACGGATATCGAACACTTTCATATCCGGAGGCTTGTTCCAGTCATTTTGACCTTTCTGACGTTGACCCTGTTGACCTTCGCCTTTGCCATCTTGCTGTTCATTTTGCGACTCCTGTTCCCGGTGCCTCTTTTCCTCCAGCTCGTTCAACTTCGCGGCGTAGTTATCCAGGTGCTTCGACATGTAACGCGTCAAGTTCACATAGTCCATCAACGACGCGGGCCGGCCGGATTGTAAATGCTGCGAGATAAAGTCCTTGACCTGAGACGGCAATCCCTCATTCATCATGACTGTCCGCACATCATCCAGCAATTGTTGCTGTGACGGCGGTACCCGTTCTTTCAGATGTTTGATAAACAGATCGACCTGTTCCTGTTCTTCCTTGCTGAGCTTCGAGGGAGGCCCTTCCGGCTCTTTTCCATCCCCGTCCTTACCACCATCGTTCTCGGGGCTTTGATTTGGAGATTTGTTGCCATTGTTCGGGGGCTTCGGGCCCTTCGGACCTTGGGTAGCATAAGTTCTCAGGCGTTGCGCTGTAAGTAGAGAGGATAATCTCGGTTGTGACAGATGCGCCGACCGAGGTCCTGCGCGGTATAAACAGTCAGTGGCTCTCCTCGAAAATCGAGCAAGATTGCCTGGCCGTCGGAGTAAGGAGGCCATGGTTCGAGGATGGAGTTGAGCCCGGAGGCGAAGGGTTACGGGTGGGGAGTGGAAGGTTCGGTTCAATTCGGAGGAAGATGATCAATAACGTTCGTAAACTACCGAATCCATAGAGGTTCCCCCTAATAAAGTGAGAATTGAGGAGGAGAGTTGATATTCGAAGAGGAGGCGGTGGGGATTGGGGGGGAGGAGATTGGGGAGGGGGAGAAAGGTTTATGAGCTGTCGGGGGAATCGGTGCTGAAGCAACTCTGTCTCTCAAAGGTAAACTTACCTTCCGCCTTTTACTTGGGGCTTTGGGTTTTTTTCTCGCGGTTCCGTCAGGGCAAAAAAAAAACCGGCTGAGTCATCCTGCCTTACCAACCCATTCTTCCGTTCAGTGAGTCCAGAACCTTAACGAATGTCATCGATGGAAAACCAATCATTTATTGAATTCAGCCTCCTCATCCAGCACTGATATCATTGGGTTTGATTCACAGTTGTCATACACTGAGCCTACTCCTGTAATTCCTCACTTAGCCAATCACAGCATCAATAAGGTTACACAATGTGAAATAACAAAAGAATTATATAATATACATAACCACTGAATAATGGAATGTTAATATTGTAGTACCAAACAGTGTATCACATACTATTACCCCAGACAAACTAATGTTACATACATTGAAGGTCAAAGCATACAGTGATCATAAAACCATCAAGCACAGTGACCATAAATACCATCTTCCCCAGAATCCCCTTCCTACTAGTAACCCTCCTCCATTCCCCAAGCCTCCCCTTCTGAATTGAACCAAGAACAACCTACCTAAACAACCAAGATGACTTCTCACAAGATCCTCATTTCCCTTCTCACCTTCTTCATTCTCTGTGTCTCAACTGGACATGCAGTCCCCTCTCCAAATGAAGTAGCATCTCTCGAGGAAACCACTCCGGCCAATCTGAATGCAAACAACAATGTACTACTATACTTCTCCACTATCCTCTCTCCTGCATCTTCATCCTGATTGAGGTACACCAACTGACCTTCATTCCAGGGACGCTGCGTTGGACGTTGCCTCTCTCCCGGATTTTGCCGTTGCGTCCCTCCTCCTCGTTTCTGCTCCTGCCCCAACCCAGGCGGCCATTGCGTCTGTGATTACGATCTTAAATCCAGCGTCACTTCTCAGGAACATGCACCGGACAAGGGTGGCAATGCTGTTGATACGACGAAGGAGTAGGAGCGGTTTACTCTCAATGTTAATGATAGGTCCTGGGGACTTATCGGGCAGATCGTGGCAGGGTCAGAAGTTGTGGATGCGGTTGCATGTTTGCCTTTCCTTGTTGTCCCGCTCCTGTCGCCTTTCCAAGATTGGAATCTAGGTGGCGGTGAGATGTAGTAGAGCCGCTGTGTCTATCTTTCTCGATTTCCAGTGGTTGTTGTTCTGCAATAAAAGTAAATTGTATAGAAGTAGTTGTAACAACTGAATGAGGGAGGTATATTCCACCATTCTATAGTCTCAGTTAACACTGACAGGGTATAGCGGAGAGTCTTAATTACTACAGAGTTCAGCTTGCTGGTCAAGTTCATGGAAGGACCAGTCCTGATAAATACAAGTTGTAAGGTTCGTGACGGGGGGCTGATCTAGCACACGCCGACTGGGTCAATCAATGACCTCAAAATTTCAAGATGCCGCTCAGCCTGCAGTAGCACGGACGACCATAAACGCCGTAATCTCACCCAAGTTGTATGCACGATGTTATAACTAAAAATCAAAAGGTAAGTTCCGACTCCATTGACGCCATGCAATGCCCTAGGTTCAATTCAATGATTCCATTCATTTCATCATAGTCACGAGCCATTGTTGGCCGGCGCATCAAAGACCGGAAAATTGCTAGACATATCAGCCCAGTCCCATTCAATTGTCATCGGCATCTGCCAAAGGTCTTGTGGGACAAATGGTTGCTGGAAAGAAGTCATAGGAGTTTCGTGGGGCGAAGTGAATGGTTGTTGACTGCCAAATCCGACGCCGTCGATAGTACTAGGACTGAGCATCTCTGGAAAATCATTCCCAATCCCGGGCATGGTATGCATGTTGTCCGGCATAGGAGTGGGTCCCTCACCAGCGCCTAGGACAGTTTGACTGGGAGCAAATGTCCTAGCTGGATTGGACACGTTCGGCCCGGAACCGCCTAAGTTCATGGAGAATGCGGATGACGAGAAAGGCGCGGATGTTCGTGGACCATCTGCCGGCCTTTTAGTGGAAGGAGATGTAGCACTATTCTCTTCCGGAGTATTCTGCTGCGTATTCTGCGAGTCGTCGGGGGCAGCCTTGCGCTTCTTCTTGGCAGAGGAATCTTTCTCGGCCTTGTCAAGCACTACCTGTGCTATCCGCTCAAATTCGCCGCAAAGTCCAAGCATCCGCTTGATGCTTCCATTCGATTCATCAGAGACAAGCGTCGAGAGAAAGTTAACAACGACGTTCATGAGCTTGACATCAGAACGGGCTCGTGCATCGTTTGGGTTTTGTAGTATATTAGCAAACAAGGTAACTAAGGCTGATACGGGATAATACAAGATCAACCTGGTCTCTGTTAGCGTATTCACCAAGTCATACGCCTTGGGATATAGACCTACCAGACACAAGCAAAGTCGCCATGTGGAATGTACTTGATTAAGTTGATAGACGCCCTGGCGGCTGTGACGCAAAGAACAGCGGATAGGAAGACTCGAGGATTTAGGGGCCTGGCATTTAGGCCCTGGATGGCGTAGTTGGAGAGTCGGCTTGTCCAATACCCATGATGAACAGACATCCGGTGGATCGTAGTCAAACAATTGTAGTACGCGAAATGGAGGACGACGACATGGAGGATCAGAGGGGTATGCGAGGCCTTGATTTCATGTTCCGGACGGAAATCTATAGGGATGCTTTCTTTCCACTCTTCAAGCTCTTTGTCCAGTTCGCCAATAGTATTCAGCAATTCACCGTCAGATTGCTTCGATGCCTTGGCTGAGTAGAGTCGCTTATACACGTGGCTTTCGATAGCAGCGAATCGACACAAAGATCGGAACAAGTTGAATTTGCTCTTCCCGTCAGACAGAGGAACGTTGCCAACGTTATCGGGTGGGTCTTCACTTGGTAACTCTACATTCATGTCATCGTCATCCTGAACTGGAGGGCGACCAGAACGAAGGCAAATGCTACATGACATGTTAATCATGGTTCTGGTGAAAAAGGGTTTGGAAGAATTGCCGAAATCTATGATTTGGACTTACTCTTTGTCAAGCAGATATGCAATCCAAAAGACTCTTTTGCGTTGCTCAACCTCCACTGGATTCAACCCAAAGCCCGACCCTCGTTTATGGAGACCGATGCTGTGTGACAGCCTGATTGCTGCTGCGACCAAGAAAAATGATGGCTGAGGGTTCGGTGTACCTTGGAGGAAGAGAGACTGAAGTGTTCGTAAGCAAATCGGCTTCAGACTAGAAAACATATGCAATCGTTAATACATACCATGCCCAATAATGCCTGAACACTCAGAAGATCTGTGTTGCGCATAGTAAGTTCCGTCAATACTCCCATTGCATTCTTCAAATACAGCCAAGCCTTCTTGTCTTCTTCTTGAGGTACCAGATTGCTCATGACTCGTAGCCTGTGCGCGATGGCGAGCACAACATTGATACTAGCCCACCAGCCAGAACCTTCGTAAGGATCTCGGGAGTATTGACGTTCCACCAGATGCATAAATGTCGGCTCATGGAATAACGGGAACATGCAGTTGAAATTTTCGAAGAAATCCCGGAATAGCGACATTGCCTCCTCTTTTGCAGGCAACGGTTTGAAAACACGTCGAGCAAAAATATCACTGAAAATCTCGGGCTTCCAATACATCCACTTATTGTCGTCCACATAGGCCGAGGATATCATGTCCTGGAACGATGTATCGCCTGTCTTTTCATTAACCCATTGAATGCCCTTGGGTGAGAAAATCGAAAAGCCCGACGATGATCCTAAATGATGTCAGTGTGCTTACCGAGCCAAAAGTATGCACACGAACGAAGCTTACCGATATACCGCGTTTCCCCGCAATTATTCGTCACAAGTGAGCACATCATGTCGGATAATCCTTCGACTTCGGTCTCGGATTCTTTTGGCGAGTCGGGGGATGTGGCAGCCGTCCGTGGGCTAGACTGGGAGTCCATGCGAGGAGTAGAATGACGGGAAACTGTGTTCTGCTGAGACTGTGTGGTCGAAGAAGTACCGTTGAGCCTGGTGGGACTTTTCAACGAGTTGAGACCAGCTCCGTTGGCCATCGAGCGGTCGGCCAAGCGCTTCTCCAGGGTTCCCAAATCAGTTTTCCCATCATCCTCCGACAAAAGACCAGATAATCGCAGCAGTGATTCCATCCTTCCTAGCCTATTTTCCAGACCCTCGATGTATTTCGCACTACACGTACAGACCGTCAGCGCTGCCGGAAACGTTACTGGAAGGATAGAGCGCGTAAGCATACCCTTTGGGGGGATTCCGTTTCTTCTCGACCTGGGTAAAAATGCAATCGGTTTTGTAGTTGATACAATGTGAGCATTTGGGCATTTTGCCATCACACTTGATCTTTTTCTTCCGACACATGTCACAAGCCTAATCAAGAAACGATTAGTTCAATGGCTATTAACTGCCATTGCCCCTTAGCGTCCACCACTTACCCTTGCGATTCTTCTCCTCTTAGCGTCATTGTTATCATCGACCGCGCCCATCGCGGACTCGTCATTAAAATTGGAGTTCTGGAGTACAGAGTTCATCGGCGAACCATGCGAACCGTCAGGGTTGTAAGCGCCGAAGATATGGGGTTGTTGATTCATCAGCATAGGCATATCAAAGCCCATGCCATCAGAACCCTCCCCCATGCCATCCATCGTGGCCGACAAAATCGTAAGGGTGGACACTAGAAAGCTTTCGAAATATAAAGTGGAGATCTAGGGTAGGCGGGTATTCGACCTTTGGACGGTGATAAATGATAGCAGATGCGGGGTCTTTCCGCGGCGACGTCAATGATTAGGCAGAGCTTCTGCGGGTTTTTTTTAGTTGTCCGTTTTCTTCTTCTTTTTAAATTCTCAGCGTTTCTATCTGATGTCTGTTTCCGTGCCGAGCTTGTAGAATCCAGGACCGAAAAACAAGGCCAGTCGGCGCTAGTCTTTTCCTTCAGTGGGGAAGACTTTCAAAGAGGCGAAAATAGGATTAAGGTACAAACAAGCGAACAAAAACGATGGGGGAGGAAAAGAGAAAATAAAAAATAAAAATAAAAAAAGTAGAAAAAACGAGGAATAGCTGATCCCCAAAACGGTGGCACGTGGCAAATCAGTCCGCTGAACAATATTTCTTTGTAACTTATATAATAGTAATAAATGATTGAGAAGAAAAAAAAGGAAGTAGAGGAAGTGACAAGTTAGTCCCGATCAGCGATCAGGCGATTTTCTTTCTTTCTCTCTTTTTTTTTTTT